>OX155901.1:45755606-46000606 GCA_944588485.1 Phosphuga atrata | reverse complement strand
CGCATGAGATTTGTTCATAGTCCTAATGAGAATTAGGACTTAATATTATAGAGCTACGAACAGGTTGAATATATTTATATATTCAAGCTTTATTTAATTTTAGTTAGTTTGTATAATCGTTGATTTCAACAAATGTGTTCGTGTCGAAACTACGAAACAAAAGCAATTTTGTAATTTTTATTAAATTTTATTTAAAGAAGTAAAAATTCTATTTAAATAATTCTTCTATTTAAGGAAGAAATAAAAATATTTTTTGAAAATAAATAAGACTAGAATTTTTAAAATCTAATCAGTATTCATCCTTCAGATCTGTTATTCAATTAGTATTAGATATTTAGTCAATTTCTCATTATCCTTTAACACAATTATTACATGAAAATCTTAATATAGTGGCTATCACACATTACATCATTTGAATTGTGTTCAAACGTAATTAAATTAAAAAACGAATTAAAAAAATGTTTATTAATATTATTATTGTTAATTAATATAATTGTTAAATTGACAAATTTAATTTAGTCCGATCGGTCCTATATTGTAACCGCAGGAGCTTAAATAATGAAATAAAGCATTTTTTATTTTGATTTGATTTGTTAATTACTATTATAATTAATTATTATAGGAGTATATGTATAATTAATTATTCACGCATGTTTAAAAGTTATTGTAATAGAATTTACGTAACAAATAAATTACGCTGATTATGTTGATTGTTTACGGAGAGGGACGTCGAGTGAAATATTATTTGTTGATGTTAAAATTTTGGAAGCCGCCGGCGCCGTTTCCGACCAACCCTCCCCCATTTACTGCACATTTTCCTATCGTCACGACGTTTATTTATTTATTAAACTTGTTTGCTTAGTATACATTCTCGGGCGGTGCGGCAGATGCTGAGATTTGACTACCCCCAGTTAGAAACAATATATACTATTTAGACAATTTTCAAAACTTTCTTCCAAACAAAATTTTAAACGTAAATTCTTAATGAGAGCAAAATAGTTGAGTAAAGTTAGGAAATATAGAAAGGTATGAAACTAGACTAGACAAGATTAGATAAGACTAGACTGGACAATACTAGACAAGACCAGATAGGACCAGACAAAATCAGACAAGTCCAGAAAAGCAAAAAAAAGTCCAGAGACGACCAGATAATACAAGACTAGACAAGAGCAAGCATGGCCAGACAACCAGACAAGGCTAGACTAGACTAAATAAGACTATGCGAGGCAAGTCTGGACAGACAAGACCAGACAAGACTAGGCAAGGCTATAGAAGATAAGACTAGACTAGACAAGATTAGGCAAGGCGGGAGTATACTACACAAGCTAGACTAGACTAAACAAAACTATGCAAGAATGGACAATAGAATACTAGTCTTGTACTAATGTACAAGAATAGGTAAAATCTATGCAATACTAAACTAGACAAGGTTGGGCAAAACTTAGCGAGACGACAAAATTAGACTAGGTAAGACCAAACATGTATCGTTTAGACTTAGACTGTACTATGCAAAATCATGAAAATTACTAAGACGGGATTAAGACGGGACTAGACTAAACCGATTGAGATAAAACTATGCAAAACAAGACTAGACAATATAGAAGCAATATATATTAAGATCCTCTCTCTCCAGTCGTTTTCTTTATGTCTTAAGTGTCGTGATCCCATGGTGGCGTTTTATTATGTCATAGCTGAGTGAGCGATCTTCCTCCATTTACGGCTGTCTGCCGCCGTTCTTATGTTTTCTTGTAGTGGTGTCCCAGTTATCTCTTGCACCTGCTCGATCCAGCGTTTTGGAGAGCGTCCTCGAGGTCGCGTACCCTCAAATTTTCTCTTGGATGACCAGTTTTTCGAGATTGTCACCCGTTTCACGATTGACGTGTCCAAAATATTTAATTATACGTCGATTGATAACGGTTGATATTCGTATGCCAATGTAGAGTTCTTTTAGTATAGATACATTAGTTCTAAGCGCGATCCAAGGGATCCTTAACCTTCTCCACGTCCACATCTCGAAAGAGTATATTCTGCCGATCTACTGCTTTCAGAGTCCATGCCTCAGCTAGATATAGTGCAATTGGTAACACCAGTGTGTTCACGAACCTTCGTTTTGTTTATTTCGTGATGTGGTCATCTTTCCATACTTTGGTTAGTTTCGTCATGGCTGTTTTCGCAAGTGTTATGCGTCTTCTAATTTCTGTGGACGTATTACCGTCACTATTTATGCAGGAGCCTAGATAAATTATGTTGTCGAGGTTTTTTTCTACTTTCATTATTTTGGGTGGATTTTCTCTTGCCTCTCTGTTGCCACGATCTACTACCATCAGCTTTGTATTTTTTAGATTTAGCTTAAGTCCGAATTTTGAACTTTCTCTCGACTCTTCCCAGAAGTTCATTTCTTCTTCGTTTTATGTGATGATTATGGAATCGTCGGGAAACCGTAAGTTGTTTATTTTCCTACCGCCAGTGATATTCCGGCTTCCCAGTTCTCCAAAGCCCCTCTTAGTATAAACTCACCGTATATTTTGAATAGTAAGGGTGATAGGACGGGCAAGGCTGCTCCGCCGTCCTCCTCTTCCTATCCTAAAAGGTCTTGATATTTTTACTTTCTTCCCTCACATTTTTCACATTTCACATTTTAGCTGTTTTCTACCCTATTGGATATAAGCCTTCCTATCTTAAGAGAAGGGTTTAAGGCAGTTGAGACCCCACGGTTGCCTAAACCGGGTTGGAGAATTAAGTGATGGCTTGCAGTCATTAGTTTTTAATTAAACTGCTTTAGTTCTGCGTGGCATTCGAACTCACCCTGTCTGACTCGAAGTGAGCCAAGAGCCAAGTGCTTGACTAATTGCCCCACCCATCACCATTTCTTCCCTCGATCTTTATGATTCCTTTCCTGTTGTCAATAAAGTTTTTAGCAGAACGACAAGGTGGGGAGGGGTTTCCATATCTTAGAGGGTATTCCATAATTGGTGCTAGTTTACACAGTCAAACTTTGCTGTAGTCGAGGAAGCATAGATATGTGGGCTTTGAAAATTCTATGGCTTTTTCAATAATTTGCCGTACATTCATGATATGCTCTCAAGTGCCTTTACCAGCCACGATTCCAGCTTGTTCTTGTGAAATTTGTCGGTCTAAGAAGCTTCCGAGTCGTTGTAACAGAATTCTGAGCATGGCCTTGCTTGGGTGGGAGATTCATGCGATAGTTCTGTAATGACTGCATTTCTTGCCAGATCCTTTTTGTGCAGTGGAATGAAGGTAGATGTATCCAGTCAGTTGGCCATTGCTCTGAGTGCCATACCTTATTGCAGCTTGCCCACAAGAGGTGGGTGCCTTTTGGGAACAGCTGTTTTAGCATTTCTTCACTGATACCATCTTCCCCTGTACTCTTGTTGTTCTTGAGCATGTTGATGGCTTGCTCAACTTCAACTTTTTAGATGTCAGGTTCCTGTTCTACTTGTGTGGTGGGTGGGAGACAAAATGTTCCCTGATGAAGGATGAAGGTCATCTCATCCGCAGTACTGTCGCCATACCTCTACTACTTTTCCATCCTTGTTTTCTATTTTCCACGTTCTTGGTTTGAACTCTTTCGTGATTTCTTTGATTCTTTGGAATAGATAGCGTGTTTCATTCGTGTTTGACAATCTTTCAATCCCTTTGCATGTTTCCCGGAGGTGTTTGTTTTTGTCATCGACATGGTCTTTGTATTTCGCAACTTAAAGATCGATATTCTGTCTTCTGTTCTTCGGTTATTACACCTGTCTGCCGGTTTTTTCTTTTTTTTTTCTGATGGTTTTTCTTCTTTTCACTACATTCCAGGTTTTGTCATCCATTGCTTGTTTTTATCCTCTCAAGCACTCTCGCGTAGGACTTGATGGTCGCTACCGCAGTCGAGTCTTGGTAGAGTTTTAACATTATTGACGCTGGATCTCAATCTTGAGCCTAAAACCGTTCCTTGCGGTAATTTGAAAAGAGAATACTAAACAAGACAAGACTAGATAAGATTAGACAAGACTTAATTAGACTAGACAGGACTATACAGGATTAGACAAGACAAAACAAGAGTAGACTAGGTTAGGTTAGGACTAGAGTAGACGAAAACATCTATATAAGACTAGGCTAGACAAGACTAGTCATGAGTAAACAAGACTAAATAAGACTAATCAAGACGAGACTAAATTACACAAGGTTGGACTAGACTAAACAAGACTAGAAAAGATTAGGTAAGACTAAACAAGACTGTACGAAACTGAACTGAATAGATACAATTATACCAACTTATTACTGCGGAACACAGAAGAGAATATATAAATATATTCAACCTTTCCGAAGCTCTATAATATTCTTAAGTCTTTTTATTCTTAAGGCTATAAATCACACACGTGTCTTTCCGCACACATGTCAAAACATAACCTATTCTCGACAGCCAGCACTTGGTTTTCAAACTAATCTAAGTGTATTCCATTTTATTCATTATTAGAATTCATAAGAGCAAAGCTGCACTGATGAGAGATAGATCTCGAAACGCGTCTGCAGATGGCTATTCACTTTAGGTTACAGAGAATGATCTGATCTTAACAATGTTAATAATCAAAAACAATGTTATTTATATAGTGTCTTGTTTTAGTGTCACGGAAGTGAACTCCTAGTGAATTGGAGTCCTAGTGAATACAAATATCTGTTGTCTTTCAACATGAGATTTGTTCTATAGTCTTAAAAAGACTTAAGGATATTATAGAGTTTCGGAAAGGTTGAATATATTTATATATTCAACCTGTGTTCCGCTGTAATAAGTTGGTAAAACTGAACTAGACTAGATATGACCGAATAGTCATAGTTTAGACGGGACTATGCCGGGTCGGGACGGGCATACAAGACTGGACTAGACTAAGCAAGACAGAACTAGACAATATCGGGCAATATACAAGTAATATATATTAAGATTGCACAAGACGTATGTATTACTTATTTCTAGTTTAACTGGTAAATACTAGTTTTATCTTAACAGTAACAAATTACCAAAATATTTGATAAATTACTTAAGACTATATCTAGATTGCTTTAATTAGTATAATTTAGTATTTGTTTAGGGTTTTAGTAGCTAACACACATAAAAGTAGATGTGAACAAGTTAATTACTCAAGACTATATCTAAACACAATGCGGATTCTCAGATTTCGCTAATGAGTATAACTTAACATTTTTTCTTCCTTGTTTGTGTCCTTCGTATGAAATTTAGCGTATTATATTATGTATAAAATTGTTTATAAATATTTATTAATGAAAACAAACATATATTATGTTAAACTGTATATTGAGGATGTTTTTTCTTCTTCAATTAATGAAACGAATTAGGATGTGAGAGAAACAAGTAAGAATAAAGTAATTATTTAAAATTTGCTTTTGGGGTTTTCCCGATGAATTAAGACGGGGGTCATATTTTATGAAATTTTTTGCTTTTTTATATTAGACAGGTGGATGTTCTTTTACGTTGGAATTGAATTATTTATTGGGGTTTCTCATAAGAACAAAAAAAATATAATGAAAAAGTTATTCTTTTTTTCATTTTCATCCCTAAAACGACACTAAATTGTAAAACTAAAAAAAAATATAAAACTGAAATTATTGTGTTAACTGAACCAGACAAGTAACTCAGAGGTATAGTAGACAATATTATTATCTTATAAAAATAGTCATTGCATCAGTGCTGGACAAATAATCTTGATCAGAATAACTAAAATAGATTAACTTAAAGTACGTTTACACTTGCACACATGTATGAGAAGTTGTGTAACAAGTCATGAAGTATGATGATAAACCTGGCAGCATTTACACTTCTTTAGCAAGTTACATAAATACGAGTTCCATAAATACGAGAGATGAGTAGCCTTACATCCCCCATTCACGCAATGTGATTAGGGGTGTATGTTCTATGTATCTCCCTTGGCTTTGTTTACTTCCTGTCTGCATTGTTCGTCTTTTTCCTTTTTGCTTATGAAAATAATAATCATGGTTTCTGTTACTGGCTTGCAATATTCTTCGGACCTGAGCATCTTGTCCGTCATTGTAGTTGTTTGAAGTCTTTCATTCGTCTTTGTTGTCTATACGTGTCTCTGTCGTCCATCTCTCGCATATGAACAGTGTGTGTAGAGCACTATCCGTGAGGCCGCAGTAATCACAGCGATTGTCTGGGGCCCTGTCGATGTTATGCAAGAAATATTTAAAGAACCCATGTCCAGCCAGCGCCTGAATGAGATGATAACCCACTTCTCCGTGGTTTCGCGTCACCCATAGTAACAGATCTGGGATTAGCCGTCTGGTCCACTGGCCTTTGTTAGAAGCACTCCAGTGTCTTTGCCACTTTTCGAACATCTGGCACTTGGCTTTATTTTTCTGTTCCATCTTATTTCTCCCGTCCCCGTGTTTTTCTGCGTTATACAGGTAGGTCTTTCCTCGACCATAAACTATGGATGATATCCCCGCGAACACCAGAACGGCGTCCCTCCACACCGTCCTGTATGCACTGCACTACCGTAGAGCCATTTTTCTTCATAACGTGGCAAGTTTCTGTCTTATGATTGCCTTCTTCATCGCCTTCTCTCACACAGGAGCCCCATACAGCATTGCTGAGTAGGCAACCGAGCATATTAATTTCCTCTTACTGCTTCTTGAACCGCCAGCGTTTGGCATTATTCTGGCCAGTGCTGCTACCGTATTCATAGTGTTATGTGTTTATTAAATGATATAAGTTTTTTGTCGTTGGTTACTCCTAGGTATTTAATCGAATCTATCGGTTTAACTGCCGCATTTTTCACTTTGAATGAAATTGGGCCTATGTCTCTTCCTCCGGTAAGCAGCACCGCTTCGGTCTTTTCTGGCGCCAGCTTTAGCTGTTTTTCTTGTAACCATGAGTCCACCAGTTCTATGGCTTTGTTGACTCTTACCATTAATCCTCGTTCGTTTTTTGGCCCTTACAACAAAAACCTACCATCTTTACTCCCTCCGGCAATTCCAGTCTGAGAACCCCGTCGTATATGATATTCCACAGGGTAGGTCCTAGAATAGAGCCCTGTGTCTTCTAAAGCCGCCACAATTTGTGGCGCAACAACGGGATTTATGCCCATTGCAAAACACTAACAATGACAACAATTTACAACAGACAGACGACACCACAGAAACAAATGCTATGCTGTCCTTAAACTGTCTTTTGTTTCAACAAAAACATATCAAAGTAAACTTGTTCATTTTCATTACTTAGCATATCAAGTTAAAATTGTTCATTTTCAATACTTTCAATAAACTTTGAAAAAGAAAAACATTTTGTTTTATTCAAGCAATAAGTTAGTAAACTGTTACAACCGAAAAAACACGTACAAAACTAAAATTTTTTTAAATAACTTCAAATTACAGAGTGACCCTAATTTTATGCTCGGCAGTGTATATTTATATAGATATATATATATATATATATATATATATATATATATATATATATATATATATATATATAAATACACACATATATATATATATATATATATATATATATATATATATATATATATATATATATATATAATTATTGTTATTCTTATTTGAATTATTGTATGTGTAACAATGAAGAACAATATATCTATTCCTTCAAATGAAATTCAGGTCAGCTATGTTTACCAAATATTGATTATCTTGTGAGTAATTTGAAGACTATTATTAAGATAGACAGTGAGATTTGAAAATTGTTAGGAGGGCCGGATAAAATCAAGTTGAAATAAAATCGACATTTGCATAGCTTACTTTCTTCATGTTTTCGTATGGATTTTATTCAAACTGTAACTGCCAATATTTACACAATTCTAACATATAATAGAACTATTGTGTCATATTTGGCATTTTTTATTTATTTGTGGCCCCGCCAATTTTCAGCCCCTTTATTCGGTTATTCAAAAATTTGTGAAACACGCGTCTCTTTATTTCATTAAAGTTCCATTTCATTTAATCAATTTTCAGCCTCCTTAATCGGCTTTTCAAAACTTGTGAAACGCGTGTCTCTTTGCTTCATTTCCAATTCATTTAATCCTCTATGTATCAGGTTTTCAAATATTTAGGTTAATGAAAGGTATTTGAATATTGGGGTGAAACCATACTAATTATAGATACAATCATATAAAGTTACTAAAGCGAAATATAGCTTGAATAGTGCAGCTTTGCTCTTTTCTACTGATGTTGAACTGATGAGAGAGAGAAAGATCTCGAAACGCATCTGCAGACGGCTATTCGCTTAATTTAAATAGAAAGGAATTAATTTATAAAAACAATGTTATTTCTTTAGCTCCGTTAGTGCCATGGAAACGGAATGGTTCTAGGAATAGCATGCAAATCTCTAGTTGTTTCAACGCATGAGATTTGTTCATAGTCCTAATGAGAATTAGGACTTAATATTATAGAGCTACGAACAGGTTGAATATATTTATATATTCAAGCTTTATTTAATTTTAGTTAGTTTGTATAATCGTTGATTTCAACAAATGTGTTCGTGTCGAAACTACGAAACAAAAGCAATTTTGTAATTTTTATTAAATTTTATTTAAAGAAGTAAAAATTCTATTTAAATAATTCTTCTATTTAAGGAAGAAATAAAAATATTTTTTGAAAATAAATAAGACTAGAATTTTTAAAATCTAATCAGTATTCATCCTTCAGATCTGTTATTCAATTAGTATTAGATATTTAGTCAATTTCTCATTATCCTTTAACACAATTATTACATGAAAATCTTAATATAGTGGCTATCACACATTACATCATTTGAATTGTGTTCAAACGTAATTAAATTAAAAAACGAATTAAAAAAATGTTTATTAATATTATTATTGTTAATTAATATAATTGTTAAATTGACAAATTTAATTTAGTCCGATCGGTCCTATATTGTAACCGCAGGAGCTTAAATAATGAAATAAAGCATTTTTTATTTTGATTTGATTTGTTAATTACTATTATAATTAATTATTATAGGAGTATATGTATAATTAATTATTCACGCATGTTTAAAAGTTATTGTAATAGAATTTACGTAACAAATAAATTACGCTGATTATGTTGATTGTTTACGGAGAGGGACGTCGAGTGAAATATTATTTGTTGATGTTAAAATTTTGGAAGCCGCCGGCGCCGTTTCCGACCAACCCTCCCCCATTTACTGCACATTTTCCTATCGTCACGACGTTTATTTATTTATTAAACTTGTTTGCTTAGTATACATTCTCGGGCGGTGCGGCAGATGCTGAGATTTGACTACCCCCAGTTAGAAACAATATATACTATTTAGACAATTTTCAAAACTTTCTTCCAAACAAAATTTTAAACGTAAATTCTTAATGAGAGCAAAATAGTTGAGTAAAGTTAGGAAATATAGAAAGGTATGAAACTAGACTAGACAAGATTAGATAAGACTAGACTGGACAATACTAGACAAGACCAGATAGGACCAGACAAAATCAGACAAGTCCAGAAAAGCAAAAAAAAGTCCAGAGACGACCAGATAATACAAGACTAGACAAGAGCAAGCATGGCCAGACAACCAGACAAGGCTAGACTAGACTAAATAAGACTATGCGAGGCAAGTCTGGACAGACAAGACCAGACAAGACTAGGCAAGGCTATAGAAGATAAGACTAGACTAGACAAGATTAGGCAAGGCGGGAGTATACTACACAAGCTAGACTAGACTAAACAAAACTATGCAAGAATGGACAATAGAATACTAGTCTTGTACTAATGTACAAGAATAGGTAAAATCTATGCAATACTAAACTAGACAAGGTTGGGCAAAACTTAGCGAGACGACAAAATTAGACTAGGTAAGACCAAACATGTATCGTTTAGACTTAGACTGTACTATGCAAAATCATGAAAATTACTAAGACGGGATTAAGACGGGACTAGACTAAACCGATTGAGATAAAACTATGCAAAACAAGACTAGACAATATAGAAGCAATATATATTAAGATCCTCTCTCTCCAGTCGTTTTCTTTATGTCTTAAGTGTCGTGATCCCATGGTGGCGTTTTATTATGTCATAGCTGAGTGAGCGATCTTCCTCCATTTACGGCTGTCTGCCGCCGTTCTTATGTTTTCTTGTAGTGGTGTCCCAGTTATCTCTTGCACCTGCTCGATCCAGCGTTTTGGAGAGCGTCCTCGAGGTCGCGTACCCTCAAATTTTCTCTTGGATGACCAGTTTTTCGAGATTGTCACCCGTTTCACGATTGACGTGTCCAAAATATTTAATTATACGTCGATTGATAACGGTTGATATTCGTATGCCAATGTAGAGTTCTTTTAGTATAGATACATTAGTTCTAAGCGCGATCCAAGGGATCCTTAACCTTCTCCACGTCCACATCTCGAAAGAGTATATTCTGCCGATCTACTGCTTTCAGAGTCCATGCCTCAGCTAGATATAGTGCAATTGGTAACACCAGTGTGTTCACGAACCTTCGTTTTGTTTATTTCGTGATGTGGTCATCTTTCCATACTTTGGTTAGTTTCGTCATGGCTGTTTTCGCAAGTGTTATGCGTCTTCTAATTTCTGTGGACGTATTACCGTCACTATTTATGCAGGAGCCTAGATAAATTATGTTGTCGAGGTTTTTTTCTACTTTCATTATTTTGGGTGGATTTTCTCTTGCCTCTCTGTTGCCACGATCTACTACCATCAGCTTTGTATTTTTTAGATTTAGCTTAAGTCCGAATTTTGAACTTTCTCTCGACTCTTCCCAGAAGTTCATTTCTTCTTCGTTTTATGTGATGATTATGGAATCGTCGGGAAACCGTAAGTTGTTTATTTTCCTACCGCCAGTGATATTCCGGCTTCCCAGTTCTCCAAAGCCCCTCTTAGTATAAACTCACCGTATATTTTGAATAGTAAGGGTGATAGGACGGGCAAGGCTGCTCCGCCGTCCTCCTCTTCCTATCCTAAAAGGTCTTGATATTTTTACTTTCTTCCCTCACATTTTTCACATTTTAGCTGTTTTCTACCCTATTGGATATAAGCCTTCCTATCTTAAGAGAAGGGTTTAAGGCAGTTGAGACCCCACGGTTGCCTAAACCGGGTTGGAGAATTAAGTGATGGCTTGCAGTCATTAGTTTTTAATTAAACTGCTTTAGTTCTGCGTGGCATTCGAACTCACCCTGTCTGACTCGAAGTGAGCCAAGAGCCAAGTGCTTGACTAATTGCCCCACCCATCACCATTTCTTCCCTCGATCTTTATGATTCCTTTCCTGTTGTCAATAAAGTTTTTAGCAGAACGACAAGGTGGGGAGGGGTTTCCATATCTTAGAGGGTATTCCATAATTGGTGCTAGTTTACACAGTCAAACTTTGCTGTAGTCGAGGAAGCATAGATATGTGGGCTTTGAAAATTCTATGGCTTTTTCAATAATTTGCCGTACATTCATGATATGCTCTCAAGTGCCTTTACCAGCCACGATTCCAGCTTGTTCTTGTGAAATTTGTCGGTCTAAGAAGCTTCCGAGTCGTTGTAACAGAATTCTGAGCATGGCCTTGCTTGGGTGGGAGATTCATGCGATAGTTCTGTAATGACTGCATTTCTTGCCAGATCCTTTTTGTGCAGTGGAATGAAGGTAGATGTATCCAGTCAGTTGGCCATTGCTCTGAGTGCCATACCTTATTGCAGCTTGCCCACAAGAGGTGGGTGCCTTTTGGGAACAGCTGTTTTAGCATTTCTTCACTGATACCATCTTCCCCTGTACTCTTGTTGTTCTTGAGCATGTTGATGGCTTGCTCAACTTCAACTTTTTAGATGTCAGGTTCCTGTTCTACTTGTGTGGTGGGTGGGAGACAAAATGTTCCCTGATGAAGGATGAAGGTCATCTCATCCGCAGTACTGTCGCCATACCTCTACTACTTTTCCATCCTTGTTTTCTATTTTCCACGTTCTTGGTTTGAACTCTTTCGTGATTTCTTTGATTCTTTGGAATAGATAGCGTGTTTCATTCGTGTTTGACAATCTTTCAATCCCTTTGCATGTTTCCCGGAGGTGTTTGTTTTTGTCATCGACATGGTCTTTGTATTTCGCAACTTAAAGATCGATATTCTGTCTTCTGTTCTTCGGTTATTACACCTGTCTGCCGGTTTTTTCTTTTTTTTTTCTGATGGTTTTTCTTCTTTTCACTACATTCCAGGTTTTGTCATCCATTGCTTGTTTTTATCCTCTCAAGCACTCTCGCGTAGGACTTGATGGTCGCTACCGCAGTCGAGTCTTGGTAGAGTTTTAACATTATTGACGCTGGATCTCAATCTTGAGCCTAAAACCGTTCCTTGCGGTAATTTGAAAAGAGAATACTAAACAAGACAAGACTAGATAAGATTAGACAAGACTTAATTAGACTAGACAGGACTATACAGGATTAGACAAGACAAAACAAGAGTAGACTAGGTTAGGTTAGGACTAGAGTAGACGAAAACATCTATATAAGACTAGGCTAGACAAGACTAGTCATGAGTAAACAAGACTAAATAAGACTAATCAAGACGAGACTAAATTACACAAGGTTGGACTAGACTAAACAAGACTAGAAAAGATTAGGTAAGACTAAACAAGACTGTACGAAACTGAACTGAATAGATACAATTATACCAACTTATTACTGCGGAACACAGAAGAGAATATATAAATATATTCAACCTTTCCGAAGCTCTATAATATTCTTAAGTCTTTTTATTCTTAAGGCTATAAATCACACACGTGTCTTTCCGCACACATGTCAAAACATAACCTATTCTCGACAGCCAGCACTTGGTTTTCAAACTAATCTAAGTGTATTCCATTTTATTCATTATTAGAATTCATAAGAGCAAAGCTGCACTGATGAGAGATAGATCTCGAAACGCGTCTGCAGATGGCTATTCACTTTAGGTTACAGAGAATGATCTGATCTTAACAATGTTAATAATCAAAAACAATGTTATTTATATAGTGTCTTGTTTTAGTGTCACGGAAGTGAACTCCTAGTGAATTGGAGTCCTAGTGAATACAAATATCTGTTGTCTTTCAACATGAGATTTGTTCTATAGTCTTAAAAAGACTTAAGGATATTATAGAGTTTCGGAAAGGTTGAATATATTTATATATTCAACCTGTGTTCCGCTGTAATAAGTTGGTAAAACTGAACTAGACTAGATATGACCGAATAGTCATAGTTTAGACGGGACTATGCCGGGTCGGGACGGGCATACAAGACTGGACTAGACTAAGCAAGACAGAACTAGACAATATCGGGCAATATACAAGTAATATATATTAAGATTGCACAAGACGTATGTATTACTTATTTCTAGTTTAACTGGTAAATACTAGTTTTATCTTAACAGTAACAAATTACCAAAATATTTGATAAATTACTTAAGACTATATCTAGATTGCTTTAATTAGTATAATTTAGTATTTGTTTAGGGTTTTAGTAGCTAACACACATAAAAGTAGATGTGAACAAGTTAATTACTCAAGACTATATCTAAACACAATGCGGATTCTCAGATTTCGCTAATGAGTATAACTTAACATTTTTTCTTCCTTGTTTGTGTCCTTCGTATGAAATTTAGCGTATTATATTATGTATAAAATTGTTTATAAATATTTATTAATGAAAACAAACATATATTATGTTAAACTGTATATTGAGGATGTTTTTTCTTCTTCAATTAATGAAACGAATTAGGATGTGAGAGAAACAAGTAAGAATAAAGTAATTATTTAAAATTTGCTTTTGGGGTTTTCCCGATGAATTAAGACGGGGGTCATATTTTATGAAATTTTTTGCTTTTTTATATTAGACAGGTGGATGTTCTTTTACGTTGGAATTGAATTATTTATTGGGGTTTCTCATAAGAACAAAAAAAATATAATGAAAAAGTTATTCTTTTTTTCATTTTCATCCCTAAAACGACACTAAATTGTAAAACTAAAAAAAAATATAAAACTGAAATTATTGTGTTAACTGAACCAGACAAGTAACTCAGAGGTATAGTAGACAATATTATTATCTTATAAAAATAGTCATTGCATCAGTGCTGGACAAATAATCTTGATCAGAATAACTAAAATAGATTAACTTAAAGTACGTTTACACTTGCACACATGTATGAGAAGTTGTGTAACAAGTCATGAAGTATGATGATAAACCTGGCAGCATTTACACTTCTTTAGCAAGTTACATAAATACGAGTTCCATAAATACGAGAGATGAGTAGCCTTACATCCCCCATTCACGCAATGTGATTAGGGGTGTATGTTCTATGTATCTCCCTTGGCTTTGTTTACTTCCTGTCTGCATTGTTCGTCTTTTTCCTTTTTGCTTATGAAAATAATAATCATGGTTTCTGTTACTGGCTTGCAATATTCTTCGGACCTGAGCATCTTGTCCGTCATTGTAGTTGTTTGAAGTCTTTCATTCGTCTTTGTTGTCTATACGTGTCTCTGTCGTCCATCTCTCGCATATGAACAGTGTGTGTAGAGCACTATCCGTGAGGCCGCAGTAATCACAGCGATTGTCTGGGGCCCTGTCGATGTTATGCAAGAAATATTTAAAGAACCCATGTCCAGCCAGCGCCTGAATGAGATGATAACCCACTTCTCCGTGGTTTCGCGTCACCCATAGTAACAGATCTGGGATTAGCCGTCTGGTCCACTGGCCTTTGTTAGAAGCACTCCAGTGTCTTTGCCACTTTTCGAACATCTGGCACTTGGCTTTATTTTTCTGTTCCATCTTATTTCTCCCGTCCCCGTGTTTTTCTGCGTTATACAGGTAGGTCTTTCCTCGACCATAAACTATGGATGATATCCCCGCGAACACCAGAACGGCGTCCCTCCACACCGTCCTGTATGCACTGCACTACCGTAGAGCCATTTTTCTTCATAACGTGGCAAGTTTCTGTCTTATGATTGCCTTCTTCATCGCCTTCTCTCACACAGGAGCCCCATACAGCATTGCTGAGTAGGCAACCGAGCATATTAATTTCCTCTTACTGCTTCTTGAACCGCCAGCGTTTGGCATTATTCTGGCCAGTGCTGCTACCGTATTCATAGTGTTATGTGTTTATTAAATGATATAAGTTTTTTGTCGTTGGTTACTCCTAGGTATTTAATCGAATCTATCGGTTTAACTGCCGCATTTTTCACTTTGAATGAAATTGGGCCTATGTCTCTTCCTCCGGTAAGCAGCACCGCTTCGGTCTTTTCTGGCGCCAGCTTTAGCTGTTTTTCTTGTAACCATGAGTCCACCAGTTCTATGGCTTTGTTGACTCTTACCATTAATCCTCGTTCGTTTTTTGGCCCTTACAACAAAAACCTACCATCTTTACTCCCTCCGGCAATTCCAGTCTGAGAACCCCGTCGTATATGATATTCCACAGGGTAGGTCCTAGAATAGAGCCCTGTGGGACACCACTAGTTACCTCTCGTTCCGCAACTTTTCCTCCTGCTTCAATTATTATTCTGCGTTCACTTAGATAGCTATGCAGTAGTCTCGATAGGTACGGAAGGAAGCCTCTTTCTGCTATCTCCTCCAGCACATTTTGCGAGACAGCTGAATTGAACGCCCTTTTCACATCCAGCGTGATTAATCCGCCCATCTTCCGTGTCCTTTTCGTACCGGCTGATGCCTCTGTAGCAATTTTTATTACCGTGGTAATTGCATCCACCGTAGATCGCCCTTCGCGGAAGCCATATTACTTTTGGGAAAGGTTTGTTATTTTGGAGAGTTCTTTTTAACCCTGATTAGGATCAGCTGCTGAAGTAGATTACCTGAGCCATCGAGTAAGCATATTAGTCTATACGACGAGAACGGCGGGATAGGCTTGTCTCCTTTTCGAAGAAGTACTTGGCTTTCTTCCATACGGTAGGAAAGGTTCCATCTTCCATTACATATATCCAGGATAAAGTCTGGGCAGATATTTGCTGCAATTTTGAAGACTTCTGGTGGAACCTGTCCGGTCCTGGGACATATTGGAGTTTCTCTGTGGAGAACTTGACAATCTCTCTTACCTCTGGCATTACACATGTAAGTTTTTCATGAGTTCGGAAGAGTATATCCGCGACCTCCTTCACCTTTTCCATTGCAATTTAGAAGTTCGAGTGTCGAGTAGCGATTTCATTTGCATCTCCCCATGGGTTGTCGTTTACCTTGTTGCACAAGTTACGCCAGTGTTCCCTTTTAAATTTGTTTATACCTAATTTCTTAATAACGGGTCGTCCATTAATCGCGTGTTGTTTTTAGCAGCAATTTAACTCGCCTCAAAAGACAAACAAATAAAAAATTAAATTCCAATCTTTCTATAATCGATCAATTCACCTCACACAAGTCAAATGTGTGAGCTTTATTTGCTTACTCAAAATGTATGAGCTTTTGTGATATTTGAAAATGAGGTGATATTTCAAAACTTGTATATCAACTTGTTCACTCATACATAAGTTTTCATACATATGTGCTGGTGTAAACGTACCTTTGGATATACATTGTAAGCTTAGTTGTGTCTAGACAGCTCAATTATGATAGAATAGATAATCTAAATAAACTTTTTGAAAAGGGAAAGAAATATAACTATGGGAAAAAATCTCTTTATATAAGTAACAAGTTTATTTTTTTATGAGGAAGTTTACATAATTAACAAAACAATGCTTGTTTTGATGATATCAAAATGAATGTGTACGCGCAGCGAGTGTGCTCGGATAAAGAGACGCGGATTAATTTAGTTAGTTTAATTAAGTCGGTGTAAAAAAATCGAACATCAAAGCGCCAAACAAAATCTGCGATAATTGCGTCAGTGCAATTTAATGTTCTAATCTTCGCTAATTGGACGGAGAAATTATTACTGTATCAATATTTAAGAGACGTATGTTTTTTTGTTTGATTAATTTTAGTAAATATTTAGTACATTAAATACATTATTTGATATCTAATAAAATAAATAAAATAGAATTTTAAAAAAAAACATGCTTTTATTAAAACGCACTAAAAAGGTGAAAATAATTTGTTCATAAAATACCAAATCCAGTTCAATGATTTACCTTCGCCGTCCCAAAATAATATACTTCCGTGGGATCCCAAAATGGGTCAAAGCTGACCCACTTTATAAATCATGTCGTGTTATTGTCTAAAAAAAATCATTAACTGCAGTTTTATATACAAAAACGAGAAATTCAATCTCTTGACAAGTATATAATTAATTAACTCCTATCTGTTTTTTATATTTTTTATTAGAAAAAAAAAATTACAAAAGTTGTACTTTGTGTATATGATATAAAAGTTATATAAGTACTTTGTGTTAATAAAATAGTTTGAAACTCTCTGAAACGCTTCGAAATCTTTTTCCTATTCTTGCTTTGGACCTGTTAAAAAAGAAAGTGTTAGTTAAAAATTATTTTTGTGCCACATTTTTACCTTCTAAATTTCGCCATCTTCTTCACTTTTGCACTTGTCGCATGTTGTGGTTTTGACAGTCTGTACCGTTTTGCTATGATTAGGACACACATATCGTTGGCAAACTTCACATTTGTTACTGTATTTGTTATTTCCCCCAGAACAGGCATAACATCTCCCACTTTTGGTACCGACTCCAAGTTTTTCCTGGGGTTTACGAATAGTCTGCCCTGTAGTTTCGATGGCTGTGCTAACCGCATTTGAATATCCACGTCCATCGTTTTTTATTTGATTACATCGTCTAGAGATTTGGTCTTTACTAAGCTCCATTCCAAGTCGTTCTAAGAAAAATTTTCTTCTGAAAACTTGAGTGAGGAATTTGATATCCATGCAGGATTTTTCAGAATCCAGATCACGTAGCTATTATAGTAAGCAATGTCAATATAATTATAAAAAAGCCGTAATGGCCATCTCCTTGTGCCTCTCTTACATGAGTATTCTCTCACTAATTTATCTAAAACATCAACTCGACTTTTGGTTTGATTATATGTCAAAATTATTTCTGGCTTATACTTTTTTTCTTCAGTGGCAATTTCATGCTTGTGGTGCAAAGATGACAGCAGAACCACACATTTTCGAGGTTTTGTAATGTAAGAGACCAAACTCAGATTTTTAGTAAATAAAAAATTGGACGAATACAAAGCTCGTTTTTTTTCACATCTAGCAACTGTTTTGGAATATCTTTAGCAGATTTTCTTATAGTACCAACTAAAGTAATTTGTTTGCTAAGCAATTCTTCAGCCAACGTAATGTCTGTAAAAAAGTTGTCAGTCGTAATATTACGTCCAGTTCCGTGCCAATGCTGCGCCATAGTTTTGACAACCCTAGGACCTTGATTCTTCTCACTTACGTTTCCCACTTAAATATATTTCAAAGTTGCAACAGAAAAATGTTTCTGCGTCACAAAGAGCTCAGATGTCTATGCCGTATTTACCTGGTTTGCTGCGTATGTATACTCGAAAGGGACACCGTCCTCTAATGCTAAGAGCTGCTAAGTCCTCACATTCCGAAGGACAGTAAACATCTCGACAGTTATGAGCAAAAATATTAGCAAACTCACGAATTGGAGCCAGTTTATCATTTTCCTTTCTCTGAAGTCTAGTAGTAATATCGTCGAACCGAATGTATTCCATTATTGACAAAAATCTTTTTCTACTCATTATTGCCTGATAAATAGGTCTACTCAATAATTTGTTTGTAACTGACCATAAGCTGTGAGGGTTCTCTCTAGATTCCCTGACGCGGCCAGTAAGAACAAGAATAAAATCCAAAAATTTCTGTGGCATCATTCAGCCCATTTTAGTCTGTTAGGCTTTTTGATGTTCTTCATTGAACGCATTCACACATTTTCTGGCTCGTTCATTTGTATACTTTACAATAAGATTTATAATATTGTCAGATATAAACAACCTCAAGCAATCTAATATAGAAGAGACATTCTTGCTTGCTTCGGTAAGACACTTTTCTTTGCGTACAAAATCAGTCACTTTTCTCTTTCCCGTTTTCGGTACTATGTAGCTCCAATTCATTTGCTGCGTCGGCTGATCTTCAATGTCATTGTCACTAGATACACTGTTCCTTTGTGAGGCCAATTCTTCGCTGACAATATCGATTTCTTCAGGTTCTTCGAGAAATACTTCACTACTGTCCTCGGTTTACGACACATCACTAAAAGCTTCATTTTCACCTAACTCACGATAGTTTTCATCGTCTGAATCATTCATAAGTGCTTCGAAAAGCTCTTGGTCTGTGAGAGCTCTTTTTGCGTCCATGTTTTCGTGACAAATGTATTTCAGACCTGCGCGGATTAAACAGCAACAGCTGTGCGTCGTAAAAAATAACAATAACGTGACAACCCAAAACGGGTCGCAAAGTGACCCGTTTCAAATAATTGCATATTGCATTGTTGCAAATTTTCTGTCATTTAATGTATGCCATGTATGCAAATCTGTCATTTAATGTATGCCAAATTATATATTAATAGAAACTATTAGAATTCACAAGAGGGAATTACATTTAAAAAATATTTGACAGGATGGCTCCCGATAAATTGGTTTTCGGGTCACAACTGACCCGGTTTTGGGACGGCGTAGGTTAATAATATTTTTCCCCAAAATTTCTAGCAATTAGTTCAAAATTTCTCCTGTTATAAAACTAGTGCCGGAATAGATAGATTAGAAAAAATAATATGAATAATAAAATCATGACATTAGTAACTATAAATAATAGCGTGGAGCGCTAGACTATGTTGATGTAATCTTCGTTGGCGCTCCGCGCCTTTATTTATATTCACACCGTTTAGCGTACTATCTGAGAGGAATAAGTCAATTTATCTTATATTTTGGCATAGAAATTTGATAGTTGATCAAAGCCCTTTGTTATTTTGTACTGATTAAAGTCCTTCCATTTCAGCTTACGCTTCGCTATTACAAAATTTCTTCTTTCCAGTTAATTTCGTACAATCTATGTCTACTAATCTTCCATTGCACGTTTTTCATTGTATTTTTGTCGTACCTATTCGAGTCGGTGTTCCTTAGTTTTGGCTTTGTTTTTTGCCTACCCATCATTTTTGATCCCACGAGTATCTGGTAACTAACGTCGATCCTTCGAGAGAAATAATAATTATTTATCCTCAAACGTCAAAAACATTAACGTGTGATCCCATGACATATTTATATACAAAATAAATTGGTTGTCTAGCTTGAATGAAAAAAGTTGATATAATTAAAAGTACTTAATTAGAGTCAAACTAAGTGTGTAGAGTATCAAAATATTGTATTGTCATCGCAAGCAAGTGTGTTTACAAAATTTCAGAAAGATTGGACTATTGGAAGTGAGTTAAAATTCGATTACATATTTTGACGCACACAACACGGCAAGTTAATATAAGTGTGGTGGAATAGACATGGAGATTTTAAAATGATCATAATATACAGACTGACCAGTGTCGTCAGCAGTTTCTTTGAATCATGCTTTTTGACGAAGAAACAAATTTTTAAAATCTATTTTCTTTTTAATTGGTACTCAATAGTTACTCAATCTATGAGTTTTAGAAAATCTGATTGATTTTCGTCTGTCTGTAGCAACTTTTACCAAATAATTAAACATAAACTTAAGGAAATTAATTTTACAATTTTAAATTATTTAAATGAGATTTTTTTGGGGACGTAGCTGACGGGAGTCCTTTCCAGACATGTGCCCTCCCAGGAAACGAGAACACTCTAGAAGTGCTTTTCGCATGACCTTGGAGTGACGGATGGATATATTAAAATATATTAAAGTTCTTTTATATATTATTAAAGATCTTTTGGGGTTTCCCTTCTTCTCGTCATTTTCTTAATGCTTATTATGGTTTTTCTCAAGCATGTAACTTATGATGATACTGGAACCAGTAGGTTGTCTCATGTTCGCTGCTGCTGATTCCTTTTCGGCTTGCCATCTTCTCCAGCATTCGAAGATGGCGTGGCTCACACTGTCTGTCTCCCCGCAGTACACACATAATAATTATTATTATCTACATCTAAGCTCGACCTATGCTGAGTAAATAATCTCTGAAACAGCCATGGCGAGAAATGGCACGTATTTCACCGTGATTTCTTTTAATCCAGGTGGAGATGTTCGGAATACGTAATCTGATCCACTGTCCTGTTTCAGTGAGCCACTGAGCCCACCTTCTCTGCCACTGTTTTAGAATTTCTTCTCTGGCTATTTTTTTGATATTCTATTGTAGCCGATTTCATACAGCTTCTTTCGCTCTTCTGCGAGTAGACCAGGGCAGCTTCCCCCGATACCATTCAATAGCCACCTCATACGTGTATAGCCATTTTTCGTTGTATAATTACTAATTTTGTACATTGCCATTTGAAGACCTCACGAGAAAATCTATCTAAGTCACAATTTTGTACTTCTGAGATAAACTGTTTAAAGTTTGAAGACTTATCGTGCTCTTGATGAATATAATAATACAATTATACCAAGATGACTGTGATAGTATTGAAAATAACATATTTGGAAATTAACTTTATTGTAGAAATTTTTGATTAAAAAAAAACCGGCCAAGTGCGAGTTGTGACTCGCGCACTGAGGGTTCTGTACAAACTTGTAAGTAAGGTATCTTTAGGCGGACATAGCTGTATGCAACCCATATGCTTCTGGTGCTTGACAATACCACGCAACACATTAGTGTATTTTCATAAGTTTCTAATAGTAAATTCGCATTTTTCTTGTAATTAAACTACATATTTACGGTTTTCAGATTTTCCCTTTACATGTGTTTACTGTAAGACACCGCTTCTTGCCAAATTTCATGATTCTAGGCCAACGGGAAGTACCTTATAGGTTTTGATTCCCATGTGAAATCGCAAAATATGCGACATAAACGGTATGACCTTTTGATCAGTTTGATTTTTTCACAGCTGAAAGAGACCGCAGGCCCAAGTATTTGATTAAAATTTCAACTTGTTACCTCTACGCGTTCCTAAGAAAAATGGTCTTGACAGACAGACAGACGGACGGACAGACAGACGGACAACAAAGTGCCCTTATAGGATTATAAGGGTTCCGTTTTCGGTACGGAACCCTAAAAACAAAAACAAACAAAAAAACATGTCCAACGGAAAAGTGAACTAACTTCATACTTTTACCCAGCTCTCCTGGGCTCAAGCTGAAAACACATAACGTGAATGTTTATTTCATCGCTATTATTATTAGTTTATACCTCAGCATCATCTGTCTCTGGATAGGTCAGAGACGTCGATTTGTCAAGACATGGGGCCCAATAAATGGTTTGTTGACCTGTCCGGCCCAAATGTTTATCGAAAATCTGTGCTGGTAATGATTACGATGAAAAGCATGTGGTTTTTATTATGATATTATGACGGTTATTTATGCCTTTACGTGTAAACGTTGCTTTATTAGTCGCCAATGCAATGGTAGAAAAGTTTCAAATTTCAGTATGTTTTTGTACAAACCATGGGCAAAATTGTAAACATAAAGGATGTTGGAAGTTGTAAAGCCTGTACTCTTTGTACATGGAAAGGATACAATTGACTATCGCGCAGTGTTCGCAAGACAAACTTCTACTTGGTGCGATATTTGTCGAGTACTACTACAATGATCTACTTCGAGAAGATTTAGGATTTGTTCCTCGGTATCCAGAATTCGTTGGTGTCGACCAGGTCCACCATCCAGACTTTGACTTATTTGCAGTACACCATTTTCTCGTACACGTATTTACTAGAGATCTGTCTCTGACCTTGTCAGAAAGGCAAATTTTTATAATAGCGTTGATTTGGATCAGAAAGGAATACCTTTAATTCTTGCAATTGTTCGATTTTTTCCTGGGTTAATGGAATTTGTTGCTTATAGTTTTTCTGGCGCAATATAGACAAAGAACGTGTTTTTGCGATAGTTGTAACAAAACTATCTTTAGCTCCGTTATGTGAATTCCTTACTTGAATAGTGCGTGCATACGAAAGATAATAAAGTTCCATAATTGGTCTGGTCTGAAATCAGAAGTTTTTTTGAAGATTGCTGTTAGGTACTTGGTCCATGCAAAAAAAATATTTCTTGCAGAAAATGACTTGCCAATTTCTGAACACTTCCACCCATTGAGATGATACCTCCACCACCGACGTTTAATTAATAAGGCCGAAATCCTTATCGGTTTCCATATAAGAGTAACCTCTAATTGGAAACGTAACTTGTACGCTATTAAATCTACCTTTGTAGTGAATCAAATATTGCAAAAATCTAAATATTGTATAATTTTTCTTTTTGCGCACACTGGGCCGGATTTCAAATTTACGGCGACAAAAATAGAATTTTACATGTCTCACAATTAATGAAAACCACTTAAAATGTATTGTTTGATAACCTATACACAATAATACAAACAATTTTATGCGAGAAACCAATGCCATTGGTTGTGGGAACGTGTCCAACATCTCTCTTGTCCCGTATGCACCAAGAAGACATTAATGCGCTCGATATTTCCTGAATTAACTACGCCTGTTTTGTGTTTGTGCTCAAAAATTGTGACATTTTTAAATATGGAGAATATAGCGCCAAGTATGTATTTACATGTAATAATATCAAATTTGTAGAAAGTTTTAATCAATTGTATTATAAAATAAGTTTTGTTAACGACTAATGCAAATTTAAAAAATCTTGTAATATACTGCAATACATTGATTTTTAAAAAAGTTCCGCATAGTTCCGTTAAATTAAATAGTTTCTAAGACAAAACAAACATTGACAATTCTAGGAAAGCAATAATCCCATCCACATTGTTCTTACTTAAATTGCACTTACTTAAAATTGCACCTTTTTTCAAAAGAAGTCCGGCGGAGGTGCTGGGACTTGCGTTAAGTGGAACTCCTAAAAGGTTGAGAAGAATGATAAAGGCTCACTATTCATTGCCTTCTAAGAGAGTAACTGACTATGCAGCAAGGAGCTGAAAGTAGAGGGGCTGATATTATCCCTCATATCACGTGGTGTCGGAAGCAAAACATTATCAAAAATGTTAATCAACAAAAATGTTATCCATTACATGTCAGTGTATCTGAAAACGAAGCTGTGGTGCTGTTACAGGATCTTTTAGATCATACTGTGCGAAGACTTGCACAGGTTTAATAGGATGTTATCCAAAATATGAACCAAACTAACAACTGTCTTGAAATTAGTTACAAGTGGGGTCTAGATGGCACTGCAAAAAGTGCACAGTGGTAAAGCAAAACTGTGCTAATAACAATTTTTATGCGGACTCAAATATAATTTTTTTATTATTATAGAATTTGTGCAAGTGTCCATAAATTATTGATGCAAGGGGCTGACTAAAAGCACTTCCATTGCCTGTAGACCTCCTCTCCGAAGATGTTATAGAGGCTAGTCATAAGACTTACAAACAGATTAGACAATACCACTCCAGGAAAATGTCAAGAATTAATACGAATACGGACATTTTGAAGTGGTTACTTATATCATCAGATCCTTTAATCACTAGTTATAGGACAAAACCCACCAGAAAAATAAAATTGGAATGATGTAGTATTAGGAAAGCCTCGAATGCCCAACTATCTCAATGAATAATGTTCACGAGAAACTAATGATGATATCGTTAGTGATGATGGAGAAGATGCAGATATTGATTATGATATTGATTTTGAAGAAGATCAGTCGTGAACTTGTAAAAAAATGTTGCACTAGGACTTTTGTCATAAATATATTTTTCCACTTAATTTTGCATTTTTAATGAATCGAGGGAGGGATATATGTATACGCCACATATAGTAACATAGTCCATTTTTTATTAGGATCATCAGAATGTCATCATCATCAATATTTGAGGCAAAAAAATTTATAATAAGTGCTTTTTATCTTTGTCGCCGTAAATTTGTAATCCGGCCCAGTGTGCAGCGTAGGAATCACAGAATATTTCAAAGTGGCGAATAGTGGAAGATATTACTAAAAAATGATTTAAAAGAGAAGTCACGTAATCAGCACCATTCTTAGCAAACGCTTGTGGATAAGTATAGAAAACTACATCATTGCATCCTAGGAGATGAATATTGAAGCTAATGAAAGTCAATTGTCTCTTGCAAAATCCATGGTTATAGCTGCAGACTCTTCAGATTGCATAGATTTCTTCTTTGCGCACGTTTCCTTTTATGAAAAGTGTCCGCTTTAAGCTTATGAAGCTTCTTGTGGACTTTGATCGGTGCTTCATTCATCGTTTGGACAAGCATCGTTTTTAATAGCATTCCTATTCTGTGATCGCTATTAAAGGGAACTTGTATCGATTTTCTCCGGGATGTGACTTCAGAACAACAAACTGTACTACTTAAACTACAAGATAGCATTCCCATCCAGGAATTTTAATTTTCGGATAGGAATGCCAATTTTTGGACTTTCGAAGATCGTTTTTCCAGCTTTTCCAGATCGTTTACAGCTTTCGAAGATCGGTTACTCTTTATTTGTTTGGAGTTCTTTGGTCCATATTGGCTCACCGTACAGCATCGCAGCCCGAACTACAGAGCTCAGTCTGCGAGTGCTACTTTTGGGCACCACTCCTACTTTTGACCTTAGTTGTTGAAAGCCTGCTATAATCCTCATTCGTTTGGCCACCGCTTCTGTTATGTGTGTAGTAAAAGGTAGCCTTTTGTCAATCGTTACACCAAGGTATTTCATTTCATGTTTTGGTATTATCATTATATCTTCGATTTCAAATTTGATTGACCCATGTTTTCTGAGACCTCAGAACGAAATTTTGAAGAACAATAATTCGTACGTGTTGATTTTGTTGCGATCAACTTTTGTGAACTACTGGCTATTTGTCCAAAAATAAAAAAAAGGAAGTAAACCTTATAAATAAAAAAAACTATTAAGGATAAAAACATAAATTGTTTCAGCACTCTACCTTCAGGTACCTGAAGAAGCCACAGTGTTGATGAAACATATGTTGTAACTTGAATAGTATATTAAAGAACGAGTTCAATAAGCTCGGTTTTTTAGCAAGCATGTTAAGAAAACGACGAGCATAGCGAAGAGTTTTTTAATGGACAAGTGAGAAAAACGCCTTATGAGCGGGTTTAAACATTGTTTTTCTGTTTTGCGCCCTTTTATGCTATTTCTATATAAAAAATCGCCGATACATATTGAGGAAATTGTATCGCACTCGGCGATCCATTAACGAACTCATATGAGTGCTTTAATGACTTTGAGTGCATTATAGACTCAAAATAGAAAAAAACTTTTTTTTAAAATTGTAATAAAGTTTCAACAAGTAACTCCACAATCAATTATTTAAAAAAACTATTTATAAGAATTTTTTTGCATCCTTGAATTCGTGGCCAGAAGATCCCAGTAAAACGTTTCTAGTCGTCTGATTTTATGAATCCCTGATATACGCACATTTTCAGAAATAGAAACAGAAATTACTACTTGACAGGATAAAAGTCCTGTCTTGTCTACAGGGACTCATAACGTTGCATAATCGTTTCTCCTTTAGGCTTGTCCTGGATTTTTTTAACGGTTTTTGGTATCCTGAGAATAAATTTATTATTCCAAGAAGATCTAGAGAAGCAAAACACTTATTTAGATTTACTTGATTTGTATTATAAATCCTCATCATGGGGTATGGGCGCTATAACCCTGTGCAGGGTCTTGGCCTCCTCCCTCTACCTACACTTTTGCTTGGTGTCTAGATCTTAAAGCATATTATAAATATTATATTATAGTTTGCTAAAATATTGTGAATCGTGAATTTCGTGCAATATCGTGTATATTGTAATCGTGTAACTAATAGTTTTAGGTATCACACGTTTAAAGGGGCTTACACACTTCAATATCGTATATCTGTCAATTTATTGATCGTCGGCGGGGTATATTGTACCAATGGGGTATAATGTATAATGGGGTATAATGTATAATGGGGTATAATGTATCAATAAGATTGGCTGCAATTAAATTGAGTATCAAATAAATTTTATTTTTATTGAAGTCCCTTCAATATATTGAAGCAGTGTTAATATTTATTGGCCGTGAGAGGGTTGTATTGAGAATATTTTCTTCATTTTGCCTAGTAACGCTAGCAGTGGAAACAATCTTTGCCAAATAATAATAAGATATATATACATACGTCTTTCTTTGGTGAATGCAAGATCTTGACTGACCAAATATTGAAGCAATTATATCGACTTGGCATCTTCAATACTTTTTCTTTGAAAATACTTATAGTTAGTCAGTAACATTGAAGGAATTATATGTACGTGTGAGGCTCCCTTAACACGTTAGTTGCCACCTGTACAGCCGGCCGCCTATTGACATGGTTCCTACTGTGCCGAACGAATATGCGGCAGCTGACGTGTTAAGTAGTAAGTATCAAATATCAGAAATCTAATTATAATAAATTATTATTTTGATTGGAGCGCTGACGGCGTTTTTATGAAAATTTCGCAACAAAAATAGTCTACAAATTTTATTTGGGTAAAATGTATCGTAAAACACAATTTTCCACCATCCACCATTATTAGTATGGAAAGGCAAGACTGGCAGGAAAATTGCTTTCGAACCCTGCGAACTTATATAGAAAGCACGCTGCTCTGAATTTCATTACACACGTCTCGAATTAAAACTCTTCCCTTTTTCTAATTTTATCATGCGTTATTGCACTGGATGCCCCGTTTACAGCACACTGTCAATGTCAACAACAAAGACTAATAGCATAACATAAATTCATTTACAACTGAAACACTGGCGCAAACTTTTTTTACACAATTTATGTGCTTTTCTAATTATATTATACATCACAAAAACTAAAACTACTCAACAAATATTATCTACATTTACTCAAACTAATCCAACATTGTTACATCAAGTCTAATTTAGTTTTTTCGTATTATATATTTTATTATAGCGTAATCTCTTTTTGGAAACTAATTTATTTAAAAAATGAAAATTGTATTTCAAAGGTGAAATTGCCCAGAGATTTCTAGAAATTATAAAATTTTCATTAATTATATGTCTTTTGTTAAACTAATAGCATATACTGCTGACAACTCAACATAAGACTAGACAAGACAAGACTAGGCAGACTAGATTAGACAGACAAGACTAGACAGACAACACTACACATACAAGACTAGACAAACAAGAACAGACAAGACTAGACAGACAAGACTAGACATACCAGACTAGACAGACAAGACTAGACAGACAAGACTAGACAGACAAGACTAGACAGACAAGACTAGACAGACAAGACTAGACAGACAAGACTAGACAGACAAGACTAGACAGACAAGACTAGACAGACAAGACTAGACAGACAAGACTAGACAGACAAGACTAGACAGACAAGACTAGACAGACAAGACTAGACAGACAAGACTAGACAGACAAGACTAGACAGACAAGACTAGACAGACAAGACTAGACAGACAAGACTAGACAGACAAGACTAGACAGACAAGACTAGACAGACAAGACTAGACAGACAAGACTAGACAGACAAGACTAGACAGACAAGACTAGACAGACAAGACTAGACAGACAAGACTAGACAGACAAGACTAGACAGACAAGACTAGACAGACAAGACTAGACAGACAAGACTAGACAGACAAGACTAGACAGACAAGACTAGACAGACAAGACTAGACAGACAAGACTAGACAGACAAGACTAGACAGACAAGACTAGACAGACAAGACTAGACAGACAAGACTAGACAGACAAGACTAGACAGACAAGACTAGACAGACAAGACTAGACAGACAAGACTAGACAGACAAGACTAGACAGACAAGACTAGACAGACAAGACTAGACAGACAAGACTAGACAGACAAGACTAGACAGACAAGACTAGACAGACAAGACTAGACAGACAAGACTAGACAGACAAGACTAGACAGACAAGACTAGACAGACAAGACTAGACAGACAAGACTAGACAGACAAGACTAGACAGACAAGACTAGACAGACAAGACTAGACAGACAAGACTAGACAGACAAGACTAGACAGACAAGACTAGACAGACAAGACTAGACAGACAAGACTAGACAGACAAGACTAGACAGACAAGACTAGACAGACAAGACTAGACAGACAAGACTAGACAGACAAGACTAGACAGACAAGACTAGACAGACAAGACTAGACAGACAAGACTAGACAGACAAGACTAGACAGACAAGACTAGACAGACAAGACTAGACAGACAAGACTAGACAAACAAGACTAGACAGACAAGACTAGACAGACAAGACTAGACAGACAAGACTAGACAGACAAGACTAGACAGACAAGACTAGACAGACGAAACTAGATAGACAAGACTACACAGACAAGACTAGACAGACAAGACTAGACAGACAAGACTAGACAGACAAGACTAGACAGACAAGACTAGACAGACAAGACTAGACAGACAAGACTAGACAGACAAGACTAGACAGACAAGACTAGACAGACAAGACTAGACAGACGAGACTAGACAGACGAGACTAGACAGACAAGACTAGGCAGACAAGACTAGACAGACAAGAAGACAGACAAGACTAGACAGACAAGACTAGACAGACAAGACTAGACAGACAAGACTAGACAGACAAGACTAGACAGACAAGACTAGACAGACAAGACTAGACAGACAAGACTAGACAGACAAGACTAGACAGACAAGACTAGACAGACAAGACTAGACAGACAAGACTAGACAGACAAGACTAGACAGACAAGACTAGACAGACAAGACTAGACAGACAAGACTAGACAGACAAGACTAGACAGACAAGACTAGACAGACAAGACTAGACAGACAAGACTAGACAGACAAGACTAGACAGACAAGACTAGACAGACAAGACTAGACAGACAAGACTAGACAAACAAGACTAGACAGACAAGACTAGACAGACAAGACTAGACAGACAAGACTAGACAGACAAGACTAGACAGACAAGACTAGACAGACAAGACTAGACCGACAAGACTAGACCGACAAGACTAGATAGACAAGACTAGACAGACAAGACTGGATAGACAAGACTACACAAACACGACTAGACAGACAAGACTAGACAGACAAGACTAGACAAACAGGACTAAACAAACAAAACTAGGCAGACAGAACTAGACAGACAACACTACACATACAAGACTAGAAAATACACAAGACTAGACAGACAAGATTAGACAGACAAGGCTAGGCAGACAAGACTAGACAGACAAGACTAAACAGTCTAGACTAGACAAACAAGACTAGACAGACAAGACTAGACAGACAAGACTAGACAGACAAGACTAGACAGACAAGACTAGACAGACAAGACTAGACAGACAAGACTAGACCGACAAGACTAGACAGACAAGACTATATAGACAAGACTAGACAGACAAGACTAGATAGACAAGACTAGACAAACACGACTAGACAGACAAGACTAGACAAACAGGACTAAACAAACAAGACTAAATACACAAGACTAGACAGACAAGATTAGACAGACAAGACTAGGCAGACAAGACTAGACAGACAAGACTGAACAGTCTAGACTAGACAAACAAGACAAAACTAGACTAGACAAACAAGACTAAACAAACAAAACTAGACGGACAAAACTAGACAGACAACACAAGACAGACATGACTAGACAGACAATACTAGACAAGTAGTGAAAGCAAGACTAGACACACAGGACTAGATCGAGAAGACTAGACAGATGAAACGAGACTTATAAGACTAGGCATACAAGATTAGACAGACAAGACTAGGCAAACAAGGTTAGACAGAAAACACAACACAGACAAGACTACAGAAACTAGACTAGACAGACAAGACTAGACATACAAAACTGGACATACTAGACTAGACACACTGGACTAGACCGAGAGGACTATAGAGATAAAACTAGACAGATAAGACTAGGCAGACAAGACTTGACAGACAGGACTAGGCAAACAAGGCTAGACAGAAAAAACAACTCAGCCAAGACTACACAGACTAGACAGGCAAGACTAGACAGGCAAACTACACAGACAATACGAGCTTGACGAGCTTTCGGTTTTTTTGGCTGATCTCAAATTTTCCTTTGACATTATAATATTGCGGGAAGCCTGTTTAGGAGGGGGGTACCTCTAAATCTCTTTAAGTTGCCAAATTATACACAATTTAGTACAAAAAATATTTTTAACTAAAATAGTGGTATGGTTGTTTATATTCAAAACCAATACATATACAATATTGAAGTATCTGAACTCATTATGACTGAATGTGGCTGTTTGTCACTTAATGTTAACTAGAACAGATTAACTTACACAATTTTAGCGGTCTATAGGTCACCTTCGGGAAATGGGGAATTATTTTTGTCTGAATTAGAACCGTTTTTGAACCCCAGTACAATTCTAATTGGTGATGTTAACCTAAACATAATCAGTACAAATAAATCTAAAATAATAGAAGACATTCTAGGAATTCTTGCTGTCAGGGGATTCCTATCACGAGTCACTTGCGCCACTAGGATAGACGATGGACCAGCTGGGCAAGGCCGTGTCACCCAACCTTCATGTATTGACCACATAGCTTCAAATATTCAATATCAGCACTCATTAACTGCCGTGGTTATAAATACCAACGTCACTAATCACAGAGCAGTCTGTTTCTCTATTGCTGGTGGGGTAGGAGGGAACCCTGCCTCCTCCACCTGCAATGGCCTGATCTTAAAAAAGTATGGTATGATGAATTCATTGATAAGATTAAAGTCACAATTGGGATGAGGTTTATTCATTCACATCTGTAGATAAAGCTACTCAATACTTGATTAACATTTTACAATCTAATCTAGAAATTTGCTCTGAAATTAAAATTATTAAAAAGCCCTGTAAATATGAAAGTGAGAAGGCCTGGATTACCCAAGGCTAAATGATATCATTAAGGAAGAGGGATTATTTGTATAAGAAGTTGGTTTTTTTTTTTGTTGGGTATAAGAAGTTGGGAAAAAGGGCCTTTCAATGGAAAATTAAGAGAATACTATATAAGGTAGAAGAATAAGGTAGAAGTAGAAGGTTAGACAGTTAATTAGGATTGTTAAGGAGGAAGATTATAGAAAACAGATTTCAGAGACAGGAAAAGACACTAAAAGAGTTTGGGGAACTATTTCTGAAATAATTAATAGCAAAGATAGGGACTCTAACATATCTAAATTGAACGTTGATGGTGATCTTATTGAAATCCAAAATTATCCAGATAGGTGTGCTGATCATTTTAACCAATTCTTTCGAAATATTGGTGAAAAAATGGCTGCAAAAATTACATCCACAGACAAACAACCTGATTTTGAGGAAGATGGTATTCCCTTCTTTGAGTTTATCCAGGTTAATGAAAATAACATTATTAAAGCAATTGATGAACTAAGAGGAGGGTCCTGTCCTGGTTGGGACAACATTTCAGTAAATTGTCTAAAATTAATTAAAACTTGTGTCTCATGTCCTGTTGATTAAAAAACTTAGCCGTATGGGGGTGAGAGGAGCAGCTTTAACCCTTTGTTGCCCAACATAAGTAAAAATTTCAAATTTTCAATTTTTTGGAAACATATTTTAATTTTAGTGTTCAACAAAGACTTTGAATTTTTTTTACATTTTTTTACCAATTATATTTTTAGATAATTAACCGGTACTTATAAGTACCATTCGTCATTAAGAGTAATACTTTTGTCATTGTTTTTTAAAAAAGTAGCCTGCTTTATTTATTTTTCACTTTATTAATCGAAATAACAAAAATTTTGGATTATCAATTTGAAAAACATTTTGTAATTTGGCTCGTAAACGAAGATAAATATTACACGTTTGGAAATGGCGTCAACACTCGTGTGCTCACTATACAAAACTGAATACCACGTGTAAACGACTGACGGTATTTGTTAGGTTAAGATTTCTACGCGATCTATGCATAGTACTCAGAAGTTCTTACAGGCAGATGTAGACAAATATAACTCTGTTTTTGTTTCAAACATATTTTTATATGGTAGTACTTTAGAGTACCGTCAGACGACAAAGGGTTAAGTTGGTTCATTAGCGACCTTGCATGTAGACCTCAGCAGGGGAATGTTAGAGTGGGGAATGTTCTCAGCGCTACTATGTATGGTACTTGCTATGTAATCCCACAAGGTACAGTCTTGGGACCTGTATTATTTCTGACATTTATTAACGACCTGCCAAAACTTGAACGAGAAATAGAAGGACACATCTACTTATTTGCAGACGACACCGTGCTTCTCTTACCCACCCCGTCATGGCCCAGCACCTTCAATGTTGCCTCAAAGGGGAACGAAAGAGTGAACCGGTGGATGGACCTCAACCGACTCTCATTAAATCCTGACAAAAACAAATATATTACATTCTCAATCTAAAAGAATTCTCAACCTAGTAATTTATTTAATATAAAATTAGGAAACAATACAATAGAAAGAGTTCAAAGTATTAAATATTTAGGTATTCAGATAGACCAGCATCTGAACTGGAAATCACATTCGGAAACTCTAACTAAACAAATAAATCAGTTGATCTATGTGTTTTCCAGACTAACAAATATTTTGGACCAAAACACCTTAAAGACCGTGTACTTCGCCTTGGCCCAGTCGATCCTAACTTATGGAATACTATCCTGGGGTGGGGCTTGTCCCACAACATTAAGACCTGCAATCGTTGCACAAAATAATTTGTTTAGAAGAATTTTAAAGAGAGGAAGGCTCGATTCGGCCGGGGCGTTGTACAGGGACTTTTTTACACAGTACAGGGACAGTTTTAACCATAAATAATCTTTATAAATTGACAGTTTTAATGAAAGTCCATAAGAGCAGGGAGTCTTTGGGAATGGTAGATCATGGGCACGGGACCAAGGGCGTGGGCAGAGGTCTGCCCAGGGCTCCCAGGAAACTAACCACACATGGCATGAGACACTGGTCGTAACCGGGGTCCTTTCTGGTACGCTGACCTAACTCCCAACATTCTGGTTAACTCCAAACAAATCCGAAGCAATATTATTAACCTCTTACTGAGCCTACCACCGAAACCACTTTGAAACAAGAAAGAAACAAACAAGTTACTGTATTTAAAATTTTAAAATGTTTCAAATTCGTAAGGCCGCTGCTACTATAATTTTTAAAGTGTACTTTTTACAAATACATGTAATAGAAGATATATTCATTAAAAAATTCACGAATAATGCCACCTCAAAATATTGAGAGCAGAAGCTGTCCTAATTCGCAATAAAAAAGGCGAAGTTTCCATGCAAGAAGTACACAGATACGTTTCCGGAAAACGTCCTGACTATGCCCAAGAGCACAAATAGGAAACCGAAAGCGAAGACGAATATTTCCTAGAAAAACGCAATCAAGTAGCTTATAGAGCTCAAAGTCCCGAACGCTCACAATGTGATGAAGATGACATGAAAGATCCCTGATTAAGAAGAATAAAAATTTGAGAAACAGATACAGAGGTTCGACCAGAAAGGCGAATGCATATCGTTGAACCCGATGTTTTAGAGCCTAGTGATGAGGAGGAAGATGAAGAAAAGGCTTCGCAATTACCCGAACCAAAACATATGTTGGAAGAACCAGATGATAACGAATCTGACCCTGAGTTAAGTGATAACGTAATAAAACGCAAATGCTTTGTAAGAGGATGTTAATTAAACAAGAAGAACATGAAGTTATGGGTAAGGAAGAAGAGAAATCAGATTCGGTATCGTCGAATAGTTCAGAGTATCAGGAATATACGCATTTGGAAGAGGAAGCAGGACCTAGATTAAAGCCAGTCTTTGATCATAAACGAGACAGAATCGCGGTTATTGAAAAAGAGAATGAATAAATGAAACAGAAACCGATCGAGGCTGAAATGTTGAAGAACGCTGAGGAGAGGAAAATGTTGAGGCTCCTTGAGAACTATAAGGAAAGAATAGCAGTTTAAAGATAAGGAGAACAATGAAGAAACAAAAAGATGGATTGAACTGGCCGCTGCGAAATGTCTGAAATAAGAGCCCAAACAAAAAAGGAAACATGGGGATGACGGATGAAACACTGGAATTGGTAGAATAGCGAAGGAATATTAAGCTCTCTAACACGGACCCAATAGAGAAAGCTATAAAAACTCGACAACTCAACAGACAAATAAAAACGGAGTCACGCAGAGACAGAAACCAAGACATACACAATATATGCATGGAAATAGAAAACCATGCGAACCAGAACAATACGCATGACTTATACAACAGAGTGAAATATCTATCTCGTGATTTCAAGCCAAAAACGCAAATAGTCTAGGATGACCAGGGAAACATTATAACCGACCTAAAGGGGATAGCGGAAGTATGGAAAAATTACTACACCAAAGTGTACAGTGTATATGTGGAATCGGAGAACAGACAGTATGAAATGGAGCCGGGTATTCTTAAGACCGAGGTAGAGAAAGCTATAAGGAAATTTGGAGATAGAAAGGCAACGGGACCAGACAACATAAATGTTGAAACAGGAGAAGCAGGAATAGACAGTATACAGTGTGGTGGAAAGATTTGATTATCTAGGATCAGTAGTTACCAACAAAGGTGGATCGGAGGAAGAAATCCGCAAACAAATAGCGATTGCCAGAACGTCTATGGCAAAACTGGTGATAATTTGGAAAGATCGAGCCATTACCAAAAACACAAAACTTCGGCTGACATAGCCTGGTCTTCTCCATTGCAACTTACGCCTGCGAAACGTTTCGGATGACTATTCGGACCTCAGACCAACGCAGAATAGAAGCGTTTGAAATGTGGTGCTATAAAAAAATGCTGCAAGTACCATGGACAGCTCACCGCACAAACTACTCTATTATTCAACAACTCGGTATAAAGACCAGACTATACCAAACAATAAACCAACGGTATTTGGGATACCTGGGTCATGTGGCAAGGAGGTTCGACAATATTGAACGACTCATAGTAGAAAGCAAAGTCCAAGGCCGCCGCCCAAGAGGAAGATCGTCGACACGATGGATAGACCGGACAAGAACCCTAACGGGACAAGGGATGCGGGGAGTAATGAGATCTGCCCAAGATAGAGAGCGGATAGAGATGACTCCTCGCCAGGAGTCATTGCGAGCGTAGCACATTGATTTCACCACACCTTGCAGAAGGGTTATGGACTGAAGAGAGAGAGATAGAGGGAGAGAGAGAGAGAGAGAGAGATCAATCTTAATGATGTTTGTACGGACGATGAGAATGATGAAGTCGAATACGAAGCTTGGAAACTGGGGGAATTGAGACGGGTCAAACGAGACAGAGAAGAAAGGGAAATTATTGAAAAACAAAGTTTAGAGATTGAAAGATTAAGAAACTTGACAGCAGAAGAGCGTCGTCGAATCCAAAACTGGTTACAAATAAAGCAACAACGGGCCAATATAAATTTTGGCAGAAATATTATCATCGTGGTGCCTTCTACTTGGACAATGAAGACGATGTTTATAAGAGACATAGAAGATCACTTTGGTAATACAATTTTACCAAAAGTTATGAAAGTGATTAGATAGGCAGACAAGTGGTATGGGGGATGCTCTCATAACCCAACGTAACCTAAACCCCCTATTCCACATTGGATTTTATGCGCTACCCCGTATCGCTCGCATATTTTGCATTTATTCAGGATGGTCAGCCGGGACGGTAGGTGAAAACCGCTCTTGCCAGGCGGATATGTTGTCCGCTACACTACCGAGGAGGACACACGACGACGAGACTAGGTAGACAAAACTACACAGACGAGACCACACAGACAAGACTACACAGCCTAGACTAGATAGACAAGACTACACCAGACAAGACTAGACCAGACAAGACTAGACCAGAAAAGACTAGACCAGACAAGATTAGACAGACAAGACTAGACGCACTAGTCCAGTCTGTCTGGTCTGTCTGGTCTGTCTGGTCTGTCTGGTCTGTCTGGTCTGTCTGGTCTGTCTGGTCTGTCTGGTCTGTCTGGTCTGTCTGGTCTGTCTGGTCTGTCTGGTCTGTCTGGTCTGTCTGGTCTGTCTGGTCTGTCTGGTCTGTCTGGTCTGTCTGGTCTGTCTGGTCTGTCTGGTCTGTCTGGTCTGTCTGGTCTGTCTGGTCTGTCGGGTCTGTCTGGTCTGTCTGGTCTGTCTGGTCTGTCTGGTCTGTCTGGTCAGTCTGGTCGGTCTGGTCTGTCTAGTCTGTCTAGTATGTTTAGTCTGACTAGTATGTCTAGTCTGAGTAGTATGTCTAGGGAGTCTGTCTAGTCTGTCTAGTCTGTCTAGTCTGTCTAGTCTGTCTAGTCTGTCTAGTCTGTCTAGTCTGTCTAGTCTGTCTAGTCTGTCTAGTCTGTCTAGTCTGTCTAGTCTGTCTAGTCTGTCTAGTCTGTCTAGTCTGTCTAGTCTGTCTAGTCTGTCTAGTCTGTCTAGTCTGTCTAGTCTGTCTAGTCTGTCTAGTCTGTCTAGTCTGTCTAGTCTGTCTAGTCTGTCTAGTCTGTCTAGTCTGTCTAGTCTGTCTAGTCTGTCTAGTCTGTCTAGTCTGTCTAGTCTGTCTAGTCTGTCTAGTCTGTCTAGTCTGTCTAGTCTGTCTAGTCTGTCTAGTCTGTCTAGTCTGTCTAGTCTGTCTAGTCTGTCTAGTCTGTCTAGTCTGTCTAGTCTGTCTAGTCTGTCTAGTCTGTCTAGTCTGTCTAGTCTGTCTAGTCTGTCTAGTCTGTCTAGTCTGTCTAGTCTGTCTAGTCTGTCTAGTCTGTCTAGTCTGTTTAGTCTGTCTAGTCTGTCTAGTCTGTCTAGTCTGTCTAGTCTGTCTAGTCTGTCTAGTCTGTCTAGTATGTCTAGTCTGTCTAGTCTGTCTAGTCTATCTAGTCTGTCTAGTCTATCTAGTCTGTCTGATCTGTCTAGTGTGTCTAGTGTAGTCTGTCTAGTCATATCTATCTAATACTGAAGTCTGATTTTGTCTGATTTGTGTGTATGTTCTTATTGCTTAGCTTTGCCTGTTTAGTCGCGTCGGTATTATTTCACCATGCGTTGCAGCTCTGTCTAATAATGTCTCTCAAAATTAGTCTCTTGTATTCATTTAAGTCTGATGGAAATCTTGTTTTTGTCGAATATGTTCTAACTGTCAATCTAAATATTTAAATTTTCTTTTTTAGGCGGAATTGATCCACATGAGGGCCGAGCTGGTGGAATCGAAGTCGCGGCGCGAGATCCTCGAACAGGAGCTGCACAATCTCCTTCTCCAGTTGCACTCCAACCAACTATCCAAACTACCGAAACCCAACGGCACCTTCAAGCAAGACCCCAACTTCAAACCAGACGTTAACGCCATCAAGAAGAAACTCGAGGACGAAATACGAAGGAGTCCAAGCCACATAGTAAAATGTAAATAGTGAATAAATAGACAAGATTTGAGGCGTTGCGTATACGAAGGGCGAACTCAACAAATGGTAGTTTCGAGAAAAACGCATTTGAATTTTTTTTATCGATTGCGGATGAAGGGCGAGCTCAGCAAAGGCTGATGTCGATTTTGATGAACTTATGACGAACTCATGAAACCTATACCTGCAGATTCTCGAGAGGGTTCTGTTCCCATCCGTGAAAAAAAAATGACCCAATCCTGAGTTCGCCCTTCGTATTCGCAACGCCTCATTTGTATCATACAGACTTGAATAGTAGATGAATACAATTAATTGTGGTACGTTATGCACCAACCTGCAACTAAATTGTCGGGGTCTTAACACGGGCCCCAAAACAATCTTTTTTAAACTGCATGTCTTAAAAAGAATATCGAAATGTATGTTTGTCTTACCCATTGGTTGGCCCTCTAAAACATCTCAATGCTATTAATAGGTTGGAGATCCATTCAAAGTTATCTGGAACCCCATGAAAATGTAACACGCCGTTGATAATAGTAAACAAACCAGACCTATCTAGCTTCTATATACCTATTACTGCAGGTTACTATGACTATAGGTTACTATTACTATAGGTTACTATTAGCATAGGTTACTATTAGCATAGGTTACTATTAGCGTAAGTTAGTATTACTATTGGTCACTGTTACTATATGTTACTATTACTATAGGTTACAATTACTATAGGTTACTATTACTATAGGTTAATATTTCTATAGCTTACTATTACTATTGGTTACTATTACTATAGGTTACAATTACTATAGGTTACTATTACTATCCCTAGAGGTTACTATTACTATCGGTTACTATTACTGCAGTATACAATTGCTGTAGGTTCTGTATTAACACATTGGGTATTTGGGTAGTTCCCTATTTGCTTTATAATTTTATGTTATTTATATTATTGATAGGTGTCAATTGTTTTTTTGTCGTGATATAGGTAGCAATAATGAAAATGTGATCGAAGGAATCGAATTCAACGAGTCCGCTGTGGAATTGAAACAATTACGCGCCGAGAAGGAGCAATTGCACCAGGAGAACGTAACGCTGAGGAACAACGTTCTCGCGCTAAATAGCGAGGTTTACGGCGCCAAATTAGCCGCGAAATATTTAGATAAAGAATTAGCCGGCAGAATACAACAATTACAGCTTCTAGGTAACATAAATTCCACAAGAAATTTAAATTTATTGTTTGTTTAGTTATTGGGAATGGGGACAAAATGTTATTTTCCCATTCCCAATAACTAAACAAACGATGAGTAATAGGGATGATAAAAACCAACATTTAAATTTATTAATACAAAAACATAAGCATCCTAATTATTTATTCAACCCTTATCTAAATTCAACTAAACTAGAACTAAATTAAATATTTCTGCTATTCTTTCCTTTTATCATGTTGCTCTACACGCTTAGGTAGGGAGATGCGAGGCGACGTAAGGGATAAATTATGGAGACAATTGGAGAGCGAAATTCTCCTGCAGCGGCACAAAACGGTAGTGAGAGAGTGCCGCAGGAACAGTGTCCTCAATTCCGCTGAGAAAAACGGCGTGAAACCGTCTGAAATGGTCGTGCCTGCAATTACGGAGCGGACCGAACATTTCGGCGACGTTAGGACCGTCGTCGTCAAACGAAAACCCGGACAAGGATTAGGCATAAGTATCACAGTAAGTACATACAAAAAATTACTTTCTAAATACACAAAAGAACTACTTATACTTAATCTAGGATATAATACTTATATGGGATTATTATTACATGAGACATGGGGCTTACTATAATATTATTATTTATTTATGATTGTTTATATTTAGGGAGGGAGGGAACATGGTGTACCGATTCTGATATCAGAATTGGAGCCGAATGGTCCAGCGGCTGTGTCCGGTCAGCTTTATATAGGCGACGCGATTCTGTCTGTGAATGAGAGGGACCTTAGGCAGTCGTGTCATAAGGAGGCCGTAGACATTCTTAAGCAAAATAGTGAGGAGTGCAGGCTGCAAGTGCAATATATAGCAGCTGATGACAGTGATAACTCGCTGGAGGAAGATTTTCACTTCAGGTAAAAATAAAAATATAATATGCCATTGATGATGGCAACATGGACAGATTTTATCGCAGATTTTTAACTTTTTTTGTACATGTAAACGCACAATTTTATTCCCAAGAATTTTTTGCTGCTTGCAGTTTTCATCTTTAATTATTTAGAAGAGCGAAATGGATGGAGGTTGCGACCGTTAATAAGTGGTAATTCATACTTTCACTGAATTGAAACATTCACTATGTTTTTACCACTAATGTTTGTGAAATGGTGATCAGCAATCCTCTTTCGAGTTTCGCTTGGAAGATGTATGCTTCGTTGTCTAATGCGAAGACTATCATTTACCAGACTCAAACCTAAATTACGAATGAAAACCTTGGTTTTTCTTGTGTGTTTTGTCACCTATGTGTTTTTTTCTGTAAATAATGATACCATATCTGGCAGCCATATTGTGCATACCGTAAAAAGGGTCATAGGCCAACGTTTGCTGTTGCGCGAAACATCATAAGTGGCACTCAGTTCATCTGCGACATCGACACGGGCTTAGTTTTATTATAATAAGTGATCATTTACGTGATCATTTATCACCTGTCGATTCGTCTATATTTTTATCATGATGTAAAGTTGAAATAAACAGCACAGCTTTATTATTTTTTAGGTACGAGGGCCACCAATGTTATGTCATTCTGAAACTCAATCGAGAGCTATTTACTGCTGTTCCTTTTTTTCAGATACTAGTCACTAGTCTTATTTTTACGGACTGTACCGATAGAAAGAAGTCAATGAATGTTCTTTCAATAAAAGCATCCTAAGTGGGTAGCTAGTAAACCAATTATCGAAGTCAAATTCCTGTTTTTTTTTAGTTATTGGTTCCACCTGGGGCATCCAAACCGGTTGAAACCGAATCCGGTTTTCTGTTAAAATTTAGGAAACCGTAAAACCGGTTTTTTTTCGAAAAACCGATAGTCGGTTTTTATGTATTTTATTTTTTTCTTGTTATTCATGAATTATTTTATTGTGGATTTATTTGTACTCAAATATATCGTAAGAGCAGTAAATATGTAGTCAAACAAATTCACAGATTTGGAGTGCGCATAATCTTGATCCTAAAAAAGTATAAATACTTGTACTCCATTCTTACATTTTAGCCTAGTTTCGTTCTTTGATAAATAAATCTATATCTACATTTATAGTTATCTCTTCGTAAAGAATTTATTCTAACAAAAATAACTTTTTTATTCTTTAGATAAATATAATGAAATAGTACAAAAATATATTTATTTTATTTATTAAATAATTATAAATGGTAAATAAATATTTATTTTATTTGGTTTACAGCTGCACTATTTTTGAAATTAGTTTTAAAAGGTAATAATTAATATTTTTATACTTTATACCGGGTTTTAACCGGTTTTTTACTTTACGAAAAAACGAAAACTGGTTTTTGAAATTTCATCGGTGTTTTGGATGCCCTAGTTCCACTAAACTAGGGGTCGGCAAACTCTATCAATTTAAGAGCCAAATTTCTATTTAAAATGATTTCAAACTCGATTAAGAGCCACTTATGATTTTTTTTCATAAAGTCATATTTTTGTATTTTCTTCATAATTGACGCTGATTAAGCGCCTTTGCGATAATATTATTGGTGGACTTGACTACGAAATCCATCAAACTTTATCAATATCTTCAGGAAATGTTTGTGCGCAAAGTTCTTCCTGGTGAATTATGCAATGGAAAGATCATCGAATACGTCAACGTTCGCGAAATAATTATTGGCACACCCATTCCAAGCTCCCGTAGGTTTTTAAGCCACGACATCCGACGTCTACCAATGTTCTTTCTTCCCATAATCTTCCCTTGTATTATCAGTTGTAGCAGTGGATATTTGGTTCCTCTCATTATGTGACCTAAGTATTGTAATGAATAGGATCGTTGCGACCGTTACTACGTACTTATACTGGATTTATAAATTGCTAAACGTTTTAACCACACATAATATGTAAAAACTATTTATTCACAAATTTGGACACTAATCACGACTTTTCCATTTTCTGCGGATTTTCTAAGTTTGTCACCCAGTTACTTCAATAGATCCGCCATATTTTTCGGTAGCTTCTTCTTCTTGGAATTCCGCCCATATCGCAGATTGGAAACCGTCACCATAATCCGGGCCTTGTCGATGGCCCGTCTGAAGAGTTCTGCGGACGTGCAACCAAACCATTTCCTTAAGTTACGCAGCCAATTCATTTTCTGTCGATCGTTCTCCTAACCTTCGTTCTCTTCGTTCTCTTAACAATTTTTCTTGAATCAGCTGAAGAATGTTATACCTATCTCCACTCAGAACGTGTCCTATATATTCTAAATAATGGCCTAAATGGCGTAAAGAGGCCTAAATGGAGTGGCCTTTTTATGGAGTTAAATAATTTCTTTAATTGTATTATTCTTTCGGCGTAGCACTTCCTCGTTCGAAACCTTATCGACCTATAACACCACATTTCAAATGCTTCTATGTTCTTGATGTTTTCTGGTTAGAGTGTCCAAGCCTCCATTCCATGCAATAGTTTGGAGAATATATAGCTTTTTAACGTTTTGATTCTTATCATCTTCAGTTCGAATCTTATATCCCGACAGCAGATTATTTTATTCATTTTTATAAAAGTGTAACGAGCTACTTCAATTGAAATAAGTTATGAACAGGCATCGAGATAAGTTAAGAACGAGAAAACCTGCAGTAAACAATGGACTGGACTGTCACTGGACATAGTATTTTACGTCATCAACAGAGCGCGCGAAAATAGCGGCGTTTAAACAGCTCAAGCTCAAAATTATTCTCTATTTTAAATATTTTATTAAACTTGATTACAGCATACCAATTTATTAAAGCGGAATATAGCTTGAAAATATGCAACCTTTCCGTAGCTCTTTAATATTATTAAATCTTTTTCTTCAATCTGCTACAAAACAAATCTCATGTTGAAACGCAACAGATATCTGTATGCTATTCACTAGCCCCCAGTCCACTTTCGTGATCACATCATTTTTTTTATTTTAAAATTGTGACAAGTCCTTTTTTATTACCGAAATTCCGAATTTTGCTCATAGTGTTTACGACGTAGAAAGTGCTAAGATACGGTCCGATTTAATGAGCGAGCTAAAGGTTGTTCACAGTACCAGTAATTCGGACCACGATAGGTTATGTCACGGAACACAGTGCTGACCGTCCGATCCGTGAGCACCGTGAACGTCTGAGCATGACGTCACTTCTTACGCCATAACGTTTTCAGCACAAACGTTGAAAGCACGAATCTCACCGATCATTGGTATGATATGAACGCTGTGGGCGCAATTCGGACCGCGGCCAAAGTTAGCATTATATGCAGACTGCATCCTACAGTTAAAAGAGGAACTTGTCTTTTAAAAATTCTTCTGAAGTTCTTCAATTGTTTTCTTTCTTACATCACCGAAGGGATAATTATTTGCAAATGCGGCATGTTTTGTTTCGAAATGCCTCTCGACATTAGGTTTTTCTTGTTTGCTAGCTTTTCATTGCAAATAAGACAAATTTGAAGACCAGCTGCATTAGATGCAAACGATTCAGTCCATTCAGTTTGGAATTCACGATGTCGATCGGCTATTTTTTTTTCTTCAAAGCCATTTTGAGAGGAATTTAGATTATCTGAATTATTTAAAAAACCACCATTTTGAACTATGCACTGAGTTGACTGCGAGACACAATAACCAAAACAACTGAGATCTGAGATAATATATACGAGCCGCGCATTGTGAGTTATTAACTCGGCTGCGGCGGTCGTAAGACTTCCGAAAAGGCTGTTTTTTTTTCTTGAAACTCTGATTTTTTTTATATTTCAATATAATATAATTACAATATGATATAAATAATATTACAATATAATTAATATAATATATTCAATATAATATAATATAATTACAATATAATTTCTAAAGAGCCATAAGCTCACACCAAAAGTGCCACATGTGGCTCGCGAGCTATACTTTGCCGACCCCTGCACTAAACGGTCCATAATATCATACCGTTTATTACTCATTTGGTAAGACCCTAGTGGTTGTTTTCCCGCGTATACTTTCAGTTTGAGGATGTATGAGGATAGTTTTCGCATCTACAAGAGCCAGTATTTTTATGCCTTATTTGGCTGGTTTGCTTGTAGTATATACGCGGAAACGACATCGTCCTCGGAAAGATAACAGCATCTCATCAGTAGTAAGGTTCTCAGTAGGCACATAATGGTTTTGAATATTCCTAACCACTTTCTCCACTTCTTTGAAACGTCGTCAATCTCTTCCTCGCTTTCAAAGACATAGGAACTAGGACTTGAACAGTTTGCCAATAATTCTTGTAGCTGAGTTCAATTTCTTTATAAGACACCTTGAGAAATCTAAAAACCATATTATAAATAATAATAAATCATAAATGAGAAGACTACCAGACTCGTCCAAGCTACTCTTAAGAACACCACCTCCAAAGTCAAATTAAGGGGTTGAACTCTCCGCGAACTTTCCCATCCAGACAGGAGTCAGGCAAGGGGGATTGCCTCTCGTGCATCCTCTTCAACTGTGTTCTGGAGAAAATGATCAGAGAATGGACTTACACATTGTCACCAGAATCAGGACTGAAGCATGGGTACAAACATGGGTACCCTGTCTAGTCTTTGTTGATAATCTCGCCCTATTGGCCAACAACATGGAGGAGGCTATTCATCAACTACAGGGCCTCAACAATGTTGCGGCAAAAACAGGGTTGAAGATCAACATTAGGGCATCCAAACCTATTAAAAACGGACCCCGTTAACCGGGTTTTCTGTTAAAGTTAAAATTAAAATCTAGGAAACCGTTATACCGGGTTTTTTCGAAAAACCGAAAGTCTGTTTTTATTTATTTTTTCAAGTGGAAAATAATTTTATTTTTTATTGTTATTCATGTAGTATTATATTTTGGATTTATTTGTACTCAAATAAAACATAAGAGCAGTAAATACGTAGGGAAATAAAGGTTCACAGATTGAAATAATAATCTTGATCCTAAAGAAATATAAATACTTGTACTCCATTCTTACATTTTACTCTAGTTTCGTACTTTGATAAATAAATATATACCTACATTTATATTTATCTCTTCGTATATAATTTATTCTAACAACAATATCTTTTTAGTCTTTACGTAAATATAATTAAATAATACAAACATATTTTTTATTATTTATTAAATAATTATAAAGGGTAAATAAATATTTATTTTATTTGGTTTACAGCTCTACTATTTTTGAAATAAGTTTTAAAAGGTAATACTCTATTTATTTTTATACTTAAAACCGGGTTTTAACCGGTTAACCGGGTTTTTACTTTACGAAAATCCGAAAACCGGTTTTTGAAATTCCATCGGTGTTTTGGATGCCCTTGTCAACATACAGAAGACTGAGTTCATTACCAATGTCAAGCAGGCTTAAACTACATTCCGATTAGGAAACAATAATATCTGTAAAGTTCCTACAGTCAAGTACTTGGGAGAATGGATCTCAGGAAGCGAGAGCGAAACCTTGGCCATAGACGCCAGGTGCACCAAGTTAGAGAGGGCCTATCATTCCTGAAAGAGCATCTATACCATCAAGTACCTATCCAAGAAAATAAAACTGAAGCACTACAACTCGGTAGGAAAACCTCTAACTCTGAGAGCACTCTATGCCTCTGAGTGCCTCTTGATGAATCGAAAGGGCCCACTCAGGAAACTAGAACTTACTTAGAAAGAGAGGAAGAACCTGAGGAGAATACTAGGACCCATAAGAGAGGAAGACGGTACCTACAGAATCAGGCACAATAACGAGCTCTACGTACATCAGGAAGACATAGTCACATATATGTGCAAAAGACGATTAACCTTCTATGGGCACATGCCCCGTCTAAATCTAGGGTTTGACGGTTTTTGAAACCCGGTTTTGAAAAACCGGCAAGAAAATTTGTCACATTTGAAAACCGGTTTTTAAATTAAGAAAACCGGTTTTACCGGATATTAAATTGTTAGGTAAAAATTATTTTTCATCTTATTTGATTTGCTATTCATTCTATGCAACGAGTTGCATTGGCCAGTGCTTGTGCATTGTGCAAGTTAACAAGTGGAGTTACATTTGAATTTCTGATAAATGAATCAAAAGTTAAGCACTGAAATAAGTTCGAAATTATAATATGCTTTCGAAGACCAAATTCAAGAAAGAAGACAAGTAGAATTAGTAACTCTTTTGCTTTATTTGCAAAATCCACATATTTCCAAATTCTTTTGCGGAATCCTATTCTTATGAAGAGCAAATTGAAGAAACTAGTCATCAGATTAATGCTTTTTTAAAAGGAAGCCATGGAAAAATCAATTCATAAGTTACTTGAAGACCCTGAAGAAAAACTTATCCAACTGAAAGCTGAAAGTTTGTTTGAGTTTTTGTTATTTTATGTAAGTAATGTGTATGTGTAATCCTTATTTTTATATTTTGACTTGATATTGATTTCGGTTTTTGTTATTTTATATAACAAAGCCCCAGGTGAAGACGGCCTTACAGCAGAAATTCTAAAGCTAGTGGAGATCTTTATAGGTGCCACAATTATAAAAGAAAAACTAGATAAGATCTGGGACACTGAATCAATTCCGGAAAACTGGAAGGTTTCATTAATTCACCCACTTCAAAAAAAATGGGGACAAAACATATATAAATTATTATAGAGGAATTTCATTACTACCCTTGGAATACAAAATATTATCGAAAGCTCTTCTGGACATACTAAATCTTCAATTGGACAAACAAATTGGAGAATATCAAGCTGGATTTAGGAATAACAGATCCTGCCCAGAGCAAATTCTAAACCTTAAACAAATAATTAAGTACATGAAAATATCAAATTAAAAGATAGTCCTCAAAACCCGGAAGGAATTTCCAGTAGATAGGAAAACTCTGGAAATAAGTAAACAAACTCTTACAAACACAGTGTCTAAAGTTAAATTCCTTGGAACAACCTCTAGTCCCTTACATTATTATTATTCAACTGTATGCTGGAAAAAGTTATAATAGAATGGAAAATGGAAGAAGAAAAACAAGAAGTTAATAACTACATAAAGTCGGGTAGATCAAAAGAAGCAATAAATTGTTTGGCCTTTGCAGATGATCTCGTAATAATAAATGAAGCCCTCGAGAATGCAAAGAAAAGACTAGAACTTCTGAAGGAAACAGCTGAGAAGGTAGGTCTGTCTACAAGTATCTTTCGAAAACACGGAATACATGACCAATGAAAGTAACCCACCAACAAATTTGAAAACCAAATATGGCAACATCAAGAAAAGTGACAACTTTAAATATTTGGGTGAAAATATAAACATAAAAAGTGAAAAAGAAGCAGTTAAAATCAGAAGTGAAAAAATGAAAAGAGCATACATGAAAGTGAGAAATCTGTATAATTAAAAATGTTTTTCTGAAGATGCTAAATTAAGGCATTATAATAGTTGTAAAACCAGAAGTCCTCTATGGGTCGGAAGCACTACTTTTAACTGGATGCAAAATGGCATTGGAAGATTTGGAAAAGATGGAACAAATTCTTCGAAAAATATTAGGCCCAATCAAAAACAAAGATGGCAATTGGGTTTTGAGACCAAATAAAGAAGTGTACTCATTCTGCCCTAAAATAACAGACGAAATCGGGAAAAGACGTGTGACACTCTATGGACATCTAGAGAGAATGAAAGGGGACAGATTGACAAAGAGATACATACGTTCTTCCTGAACAGGAAAACGGACAAAGATAATGGATGGGGAGGCAAGACAAAAAGGACTTAGAAGAAATGCAGATTAAACAGGAGAGCATACTCAACAGAGACAAATTCAGACAAGAAGTCAAGAAATTCAGGGGTTTTCAGGAAGCTAATACAAACAGCAAAAGCAATGGTGTCAAATGGTCAGATGAGAGGAAAAAAGCTCATTCTGAGAAAATGAAAGAGTTTTGGAGAAAGAGGAAGGAAAAAAGGAAATATATAGTTATCTTGATGTGGTCCTTAGATGGCCTGTAACAAATAATAATAATAATAAAATATATTTCGTCATTTATTTTTTTTTTCAACAAAAATTCGAAAACCGGCTAAAACCGGTTTTTTGGAAATTTGGAATTCGAAAACCGGTTTTTCAAAAAGTCGGTTTTTGTATAAACCCTACCTAATTCAGTCCAGGCTCACCAAGAGGATCCTCACAGTGACAAGTAGGGCAAAGGCATCCAAAGCAAAGTGGTTCACCTTGTTAAATCAGACTTAGAGGAACTACAGATCTCATTACAGACAACCGAGAACCGAACACAATACTGACAGGCCATCCTGCAGGGAGTCTTGACTGTCTCTCACAAGCAAGAAGTGTACAGGCACTACCAGACCTAAATGGACAGATGAGAGGAAGCAGACTCACAGCCAGAAGATGAAGGCATACTGGGCCAAGAAAAAGCAGTAGACGCTAGCTGAGAGTTAAGACAAGCCCCGTGGTCCTTAGTACGCCCAAAAGAACTGAATATTAATCATAAACTTACAGCTCAAGAAAGGAACACCGACTACGAGCTTGGGTATGACGTACCCAATTTTGCGCAGATCTCCCGCGGCAGCCCACATTACGGCAAACTCAACACGGCACGTTGATCCCCGCAACCTCACCTCCAGCTACCGTGACTACGGGATTCGTACAGCAACAAACAACGTTAATTTACGTTTAAAAATTTCTCGGGTATGGTATACCCTACCTCACTCACACCGGGTTAAATAAAAACATGACACTCTTAATTTCTCACCTTTTACTATTTTCGGACAGGTTCCCAAAAAAATTGTTGAAAGGCGCACGGTTATTAATACAACATACTTCGAATTTTCTTTTTTGGGCCCTCTTCTGTCTGGGCCTTAGGCGTGTGCCCCTGCCTAGTTACAGCCTTGGCTGTATATCACGATAATGATAACTTTTTTTTAGATTTTTTGATGGTGAAGTTTGCGATGTGAACGATTCATCGAGTGTGCAAACTTCGAACCCGGTTCTCAATACCCCGACGGCTCCGCGGACGCCGGAGTCCTCTTGCCAGAGTGGGTGAGTCTCGCAGGATTCGTCCATACAGACACGCAGCAAACCTGTTTTGTTCCTACTTCAGTATAGTGTATACGCACAAAACTTTGCATGGCATGCAAATTTTATTGTTTATAAACATATTTATTATTGTGATCTGGGAACGTTCATAGTGTATGGCACATTCAAATTTAGATCTTATAATGGATTTATAGATCTCAAAATATTGTATTGTTTTATTATTTTTTGGTATTTTGTTTCTAGCTGTACACTGTTATGAAATGTTTTTTTTTCTTTAAGTTTTATGTGTATATATATATATATATATCTTTTGTTATGTTTTATTTAAAATATCTATGTGAGGATTTATTGTTAATTGTAGATCGATTTAGTCTGACAAGAAAGAATCAAAGGTTTATGTTTATTTTTTTTATATTTAAGGGCATGAAGTTCATTTATGCTTTTTTATATCATGCACCATCCAGACTGTAAGTATTATTTAAACGCTTTTGATGCACACAATAGAAACCGCAATCTAATGCAGGGGTCCCCAACCAATCGGTCACAATCATGTGCCTCATTTAAGAAATAAATGCTGTCCCACGTGAAATTCTGAGATTTTCATTTGAAAATCTTAACAATATAGACAGTGACGTATCGAACATAACTGTCGACCCTCCGCCCCTCCAAAACACCTATTGGAATATATGTATATAGGAATATACCAGGTGGGTCATTGAAAACGAAACAGTAACGGACAACAATAGACGGACAAGACAAGACTAGACAAAAAGGACTATACAGACAAGAGTAGATAGACAAGACTGGACAGACAAGACTAGACAGACAAGAGTGGACAGACAAGACTAGACAAACGACATTAAACTGACTAGATTAGAATAGAATTAGGCAAGACTAATCGGCCCAGACTAGACAGTCAATAATAGATTAATGAGATTTGTCGTATTAAACAGTTTGAGGACCACTGTTCTAGATTTCTTGGTGTGTATTGCAAATAGGTGTTTGTTTAACTTAATAATTGTTTTTAGAGGTACGTCACGGATAACTGATGCGGGATATTTGACTCCCGATCCGGCGAAAGCTTTCCAAGTCTCCCCGGAGATCCAGAAAGTGATAGACTCGTTGCAATCGAAGGACATAACAAATTTCAACGTTCCCAATAACAACGCGAAAGATTTCCTGACCGGCACGATAACGAACGACTTCTTGGAGACGAATAACGAAATAAATCGAAATTCCGACACGACTTTCCCCACAGGCGATTTAATCCTCTTAGACAATCTAAACGACAACTATAAGAAACAAGACAATTTGAACTGCTCAAGCAACTCGTTAAACTCAGAGAATTTATCCTCACCCATGCAAACCAGCACTGATGTATTTTTAGACTCGGAGGTCCTATCCACAGACGCGGCCTCGAACGATTCCCAATCCCCGAAGAATAACGAGAACAACAAGTTCACTTACAAATCGGAGCTTGGAACGAAATACGAAGAAGAAATTTACTCGAACGAAACATTCTCAAACACGAAAAGCGACCAGAGCCTTCTCAACTCCAGCTGCGAGAGCTCCCCGGTCCACCGCAACCAAAACCGCGACTACAAGAAACCGAAGAAATACAAAAACAAAAAATACTTCGGCGTGAAGACCCTTCAAAGCATCTTCAACAAACACGACGGCTACTCCGACATCTCCAGCACAGCCTCCGACGCCCCGGAAGACTTCCCCAAAGAGGAACCAAAAGACGAATCCAAAGAGGATTCCACCACTTACAAATACAAAACCATTACCGAAACATCCCCACAGTTCGAGGAAAACATCCACAACTTCTTATCCGAAATCTTCATGAAAAATTTCCAAACACCCGACAGTGCTGACACTAACGCTACCACCAGCAAGATGGGGACGAAGAGGTATTTAAGGGTCGGCAAAGCATTGCGGCTGTGTCCGAACGAAGAGGCCGTCAACAATATCTCGGAGTACGAGCAGAGGAGGGAAAAGCTTTTAGCCAGATACGTTTACAATTCGAACTCGTTAAGTGCTGACGGGGAGGGGAATCCCGATTTCGGTACACCTGTTTAAATCGTTGCACCTCGATTCACTTCAAGAGCTTTTAAAAGCACCGAGAATAATTCAATTTTAATGAGAATAGTAGATGAGATTTTTTAGCGAGTTTTCTCTTCAGGTTTTCCTTTTGCTCAAACTTTTTTTTTTCTTTAATTATCATCCACGATTTTAATTGAGGTTTTAATTAATCTTGAAAGAAACAAGAATCTTTAGACAATCTATATATATATATATATATATAAATAATTAAACTTAATTTTTAAGGAAATTATACAATTGGACAAACTATATACAGACTCGATAGTCTAATCTAGACACACAAAATTAAGACAAACAATTTTAGACAGACAACGCTAAGCAAACGATAGTAAACAGACAAAACTAGACAGACAGACAAGACTTTTTTCTGGGGACGTAGCAAGCATATTCCTGTTAACTTGGCAAGTGGCCCCTTGAACTACGCCGTCATCTCGGAACTATTTTTCATATTTCTTCAGGAAGCTGTCTTGGAATTTTTTCTCTGATTACTTTCCCTTACTTGGAATAGATTGGAATGTTCACTATCGGAACTGCATTCCTTTTCACTATTCTCCATATTATCCTTTCTTTCTTGTTGCTACCGTTATCTTTGCTTTTTTCTTTCTTCTTTCTGATTCCATACAATCAGCCCCCTTTTCTCTTTCCTGTTCTCTTGGTATGATCGCTTGGCTTTTTGGGGTTTTCGTGGCTTAACCAGCACTTAAGGCTCGTAAGGCTGCGCTGGAAATTCGACGCAAGCGAACTACCAGCGGTTATACTCGCAACTACACTTTCTGTCAAACACCCGCACGTCTTACTTACTCGAACTCTCGAATCGAAACAGCACTTACTTCCCTCATCCACTGAAAGTGTTTGAGAGTTCAGGGGTTTCAATTAAGTCATCTGATGTTTTGGTTTCCTTGTGTCTGAGTGTTGTACTCTCGTTGTATCCTTTCGTCTAGTTCTTTCTGTTTGAGTATATTCGTTACCACTTTTTCCAAAGTCCAGAGTCCAGTTGTCTGCTGATTTAGCATCACGTCTACAATAGTCCTTGCATTTAAGCTGTTGTTTGTTTTTTCTGTGCAAATGTCACTTTCTGTCGTCCATCTCGTACACTCAAAAATTATGTAAGAGACACTGTCTTATTCTGCACAATATAAGCATCCATTGTTTCGTACCCGTCGTAGGCTGTATTAATACTGGTTGAAGCAGCCGCGGCCAGTAAGTACTTGGGTGAGGTAGCAACCTACCTCACTGTGGCTGTGTGTAGCCCAATGTTCATTTTTTGGGATTTGAAGCTTTGTCTACTGCCCTTAGTTGGTTTGTTCCTACAGACTTGCCACCTAGTGACCAGGTGCGCCCTTGCAGTGGTATGATAAGAATTTTTGTTTGGTCCACCTTTAGTGGACTTTTTCAGGCATGGTATATTTCTTTTCTTTCATCCACCATTTGTTCGATGGGCTGCAGGCTTGCAATAACGAGGACAGCTTCTTTGGAAATCGTCCTGTACGCAGTACACACTCTTAGACCTATTTTCCCTCTGGACACTAGCGAGTTTGTTTCTAATGTATGTGGTATCCATGACTTTTACCCAAACTGGAGCACCATACAGGAGGGTAAATGGGCGACTGAAGCCAATTCTTCTTTTGCTGCTGGCTGGTCCACTTACATTTGACATCAATCTGCCTAATGCTGCAGTAATGCGCACCGGACAGAATAAGGTCTCCCTGGGCCAAAACCTCTTCGGCGCCACCGCCAGCGAGCACAACAAAAACTTGAAGCATTATCTCGGCCAGGCGGTCAAGGGCTAGTTCGCCGAGATCGGGTTCCTCGCCGACAACAACGGTTACCATCTCTTCACCTCGTTTTCGACTCCTAGCGCAAAAGGCGCTACCAGGCATCTCACCCAGGTAGTCTGGGACAACTCCAACTTACTCCTACACACCCTTAGACCTATTTTCCTCGGACACTAGCGAATGTGTTTCTGAGGTATCCGGTATCCATGGCTTTTACCCACACTGGAGCACCATACAGGAGGCCTGATTGGGCGACTGAAGCCAAAATTCGTCTTTTGCTGCTGCCTGGTTCACTAACATTTGGCATCTATCTAATGCAGCAGTAACTATGTGTGCCTTTAGCACTGTATTACTGATGTGGTTTTTAAAAAACAGACTTCTATCAATCACGATGCCAAGATATTTGATTCTTTTGACCTAACTTTTGGCTTCTTTTGGCGTAACGATGGTATTTTTTACTTTAAACGTAATCGACCTTTTCGTCCCCGTTAGGAGTACGGTTTCAGTTTTTCTGGACCTAGACTTAGTTTCTTAGTCTCCATCCATTTGTTTACCTATAACTCCTAGTTCATTTGTACCAGTGACCACGAGTGATAGTCGGTGAAACCAACTATTTGTACTCCATCCGGCAGCACAAGTCTGAAGACACCTTCATAGAGAATGTTCCACAGGGTCAGTCCCATGACTGAACCCTGTGGAACCCCACTGCCAATTATGATCAGCCACTCTTCCATCGCCCCAAGTTTGATTTTGCGGTGGTACAGGTAGCTTCGCATCATTGTCAGAGGGTGAAGTGTAATGGCAGAAATTTACTCCTGGAGGCCTACTCCAGAATGCTCTGCCAGATCTGTCAGAGGCAGAGTTGAAGGCATTTTTTACGTCCAATGTAATCAGAGCACTCATTTTGCTGGTGCGCCTTGTACCGGTTGAAGCAACTTCTGCCGTTTTTACCACTTTCAGAGACAGACAAGACTAGACAGACAACAAGACTAGACAGACAAGACTGGGCCGACAAGACTGGTCAGACAAGACTGGGCAGACAAGACTGGATAGACCAGACTGGACAGACAAGACTGGGCAGATAAGACTGGACAGACAAGATTGGACAGACAAGAGTGGACAGACAAGACTGGACAGACAAGAGTGGACAGACAAGACTGGACAGACAAGACTGGACTGACAAGACTGGACTGACAAGACTGGATAGACAAGACTGGACAGACAAGACTGGACAGATAAGACTGGACAGACAAGACTAGACAGACAAGACTAGTCGGACAAAACAAGACACACAAGACTAGGCAGACAAAACTAGACAGGCAAGATTAGACAGACAAGACTCAACAGACTAGACTCGACAGACTAGACTGGACAGACAAGACTAGACAGACAAGACTGGGCAGATAAGACTGGACAGACAAGACTGGACAGACAAGACTGGACAGACAAGACTGGACAGACAAGACTGGGCAAGAAAGACTGGACAGACAAGACTGGACTGACAAGACTGGACGGACAAATCGCTACTGGATAAGAAAATGTGAAAGGAAGTTTTTGCAAGTGCTTCTTCTGCTGTTGATGCCTCGTGCGAATTGAAGCATCACCCTCGACGACTACTCCAAGATTAAAAGCTCGAACACACTATGTAAGGCTGCGGGCGGGCGTCGCAGTGTGGCCAAACCACCGACTCCTTCGCCTAGCTCAGGGCCGACGATCGCGGCTATGTCCTGTCTCAGCACAACGATCTCCGGAACGGCATGGCCTACGGCAAATACGAGGCCAAACAGCTGAAAGCGCCGCCAACATGCAGGCGATGAGGTGGGACAGGGAGGTGGAGTTCGTGGCCGCGTGCCACGGCAAGGCCTGCTAGTTCAAGCACGACGAAATGCGCACCGGACTGAATAGACCTTTTCATAGTTGAATATTTTTTATGCGCATGCGTCAATTTCCGCCATGTTTTCGGGCATATAACCAGTGCAAATAACAAAATGTGCCCGAAACTTTCATATTCCCACCTTTTAAACAAGGCGGGCGCGCATGCGCTTAGCTAAGCATAAAAGGTCTCCATGGGCCGGCCAGGCGGGCAACGGTTGGTTCGTCGAGATCCGGTTCCTCACCGACAGCTACGCTAAACATCTCTACACCTCGTTTTCGACGCCTAGCGCGAAAGGCGCCACCGGGCATCTCGCCCAGGTCATCAACATCATCATCCAGCTATACTTGTCCAACTTCCATCCCCCTTTGTCCCGTGCTGTTCTCATCCAATTGAGATGGATACGCTTAAGATCCACTCCGGTCTCCACTCCGTCACCCTTCTCGTTCATCTGTCATCACTGACTCTGACTTTAATTTGAAGTGATCTCGCCCAGGTAATTTGGGGCAACTCCAACTTACTCGGCTGCGCTTTTATGCACTACCTCTATGGCAAGAGCCACAAGTATCTTCTGGTCTGCAACTACACGCCACCAGGCAACTTCCAGAAGAGGCCAATGTACACCGCGGGAGAGACAATAACTGCGCCGTGTAATTGGCCCTCTGCGGCCAGATCAGAAGTTATATTGCCGATAAGTACCGGCCGCCCATCCAGTTGAATGGCGCGAATGTGGAGCCGCGATTGTTTGTCCTGGTACCGTTCTTACTGCTCTTGAAGGCGTTGTTCTGGTTTGAGACTAGACAGACAAGACTAGACAGACAAGACTAGACAGACAAGACTAGACAGACAAGATTAGACAGACAAGACTAGACAGACAAGACTAGACAGACACGACTAGATAGACAAGACTAGACAGACAAGACTGGACAGACAAGACTGGAAAGACTAGACAGACAAGACTAGACAGACAAGACTAGACAGACAAGACTAGACCAGACTAGACAGACAAGACTAGACAGACGAGACTAGACAAACAAGACTAGACAGACAGGACTATAAAGTACACAGGGCACGACTTGTAGAACCTACGACCACCAGAGAAAAAAAAAAACAATAGACAGACTAGACAGACAAGACTAGACAGAAAAGATTAGACAGACAAGACTAGACAGACAAGACTAGACAGACAAGACTAGACAGACACGACTAGACAGACAAGACTAGACAGACAAGACTGGACAGACAAGACTGGAAAGACTAGACAGACAAGACTAGACAGACAAGACTAGACAGACAAGACTAGACAGACAAGACTAGACAGACAAGACTAGACCAGACTAGACAGACAAGACTAGACAGACGAGACTAGACAGACAAGACTAGACAGACAGGACTATAAAGTACACAGGGCACGACTTGTATAACCTACGACCACCAGAGAAAAAAAAAACAATAAATTGGTCGCTTGCAAAGTGTGAAATGACCCAAAATATAAGCTATTACAAATACTAGAGAGAAATTAGACTAGACCAGTGGTTCTCAAACTTTTTTTGCCACGGCACCCTTATCGAGCTACAAAAATTTCGCGGCACAGATTTATTTTTTGACAGTTTGGACAAAGATTTCTTCACGTTTATACTTTACTAAATCAGACTGATTGCATTCCAGATGTCTTTTTAATTTGTATGGAACTAAGCCGCGGTTAGCAACAATTTTATGACAGATAACGCATTGCCCTTCCGGTGCTTGTACGTTCCCAACAGAAACAAAGCCAAACGATATGAGGTAGCTAGGACCATATTTCCTTATTTTTCCTCGGATTATCTTTTGGTCGTGAGATGCGCTTTCGCGAACTGAGGCAGACCAACTTGAATAATTTAGACCAATACAGATTTTAGGGAATTCTCACGGCACCCTAGGGTGCCGCGGCACCCAGTTTGAGAACCACTGGACTAGACGGCCAAGAATAAGTGATTAGGTGTTCAGGAGTTATTGGTTCCGTTCTCCATTCTGTTTGTCCTTTCATCATTTTCTTTCTTGCTGAACTTGTCTCTAGTCATGGTCTCTGTGGCTCTGCAGCCTTTTCCTTAACATTATCTTTGTCATTGGCTTGCTTGTAAGGCTTTCTTTGTTTTCACACTCCAGCTGTTTCTTTCCAATGTCTACCTCAAGTATTCAAAGAGTTTCTCAGACACAAAGATTTTTGTGACCGTTCTATACTTGGGACCGGTAGTAATTTAATTCCCCGTGCTTTAGTAATTTGCTTCCCCGTGACACACAAGACTAGACAGACAAAAACTAGAAAGACTGGTCGCACAAGACTAGTAAGACTGGACTAAACAGACAGGACCAGCCAGATGAAACTAGGCAATCGAAACTAAGACAGATAATACTAGACACAGCGATACTACACAGACAACGCTAGCCACACGAAAGTAGTCAGACAAGACTAGTAAAACTAGGTGGACAGGACTAGTAAGACTGGACAGACTAAAAGTCTAGAGTAAACGGACAAGCGTAAATATACAAGACTAGACTAAACGGACATGACTAGATGGGCATGGCTAGACACATTAGACTAGTAAGACTAAATAGAGAAGACTAGACAGATGAAATTAGACAAATAAAACTAAGATAGATAATACTAGACACAACAACATCAAGAAGACAACAAACAAATCTAGTAAAACTGAACAAGTACAAGACTAGTAAGACGGACAGACGAGACTAGACTAAACGTAGTAAGCAAAAAGAAGGATAATAGAAGGACTAGGCAGAATGAACACTTGATAAACAACACCAGACAGTCAAGTTGAATAATAGTAGGTAGATATCTTATTGATAATCAATAGTAAGTAGTATAGATCACCTTATTGATGATCAATAAAACTGAATTAAAAGTTTTGGTCTGTCTATAGTTATTTTGTTTGAACCAGATTTTTAGAGATATACAAATATGACTTCAGGAAAATCTTGACTGAAACACGTTTTTACGATTTGACTCTTCAGCTTGAGTTTGATTGAATTACACAATCAAAAATTGTGAGCAAAAGGAAAATGAAGAGAAAAGTTTTAATAAAAAATAGAAAACAGAAACTTTTTTGCTTTTTATAATAATCAAAAACCATGTAAAAAAATATGAAAAAAAATTCGTAGCGTAAAGAATAAAAAATAAATTATTTTTATAATTTTTTATATACAGGGTGATCCGTGAATACAATTATATTGAAATAAAATACCTCTTTTTGACTAAAGCAAAGCAAAAGAAGCTTCTAGGATTTGAAAATTAATTAAAAAACAAATAAATTAGCAAACTAAGAAAAAAAAAACTTTAGGATAAAAAAGTAACAAGTAGTTAACGTAGGGAAACCCCTGTATATTTTGTAAATAGCTTAAAATATATTTTACAGAAGAGAAAATTAGTGAAAAAAAATATCAGTTTCTAAATTATTTTGAATCCGATAAAGTTAGTTTCAACTTCCAAATGTTTCAAAAAAATATTCACTAATTTTCAGCGGAAATATTTTAAACGCGGATTTAGCACAAAGTTTTTCTTATAAAAACCAAACTTACGTTTAAAATATTTTCCTTGAAAATCTTAAAAATTTCGATTTGAATTCTTATTAGAATCGTAGGGACATGAAATGCCTTCATTGTAAATTAAAAACTGAAACCGCTTTGGATAGCTTTTTTACAGTATTATAATTGTTTTTGTGTCTTTATATAAAGAAGAATTTAACAAGAGAAAAATAACGTACTGTTAGTGATTTATGTGGTTTTAGATATAAATGAGAGATGAAGAAATAAAATAGCGACTTAAATGTTTAGATTAATAAATTTAAAAAAAGGAAAAAAATATTTGCGGCCTCGCTCAAACAAAAAAAAAATGATTTTAAAAGAAATTATAGGCCTGTTGATTTAATACTTTCCCCCCTTTTCAACAACATTTCTTTGTTCTGCAGGGAAATTAAATTTCGGAAAATGTTTCAATGTCGAATTTTTAAAATGAATTTTTCTCACTACAATGTTTATTATAGCGCCTAATTAAACAACAAAGTAAATTTAATGATAATTATCTAAAAACAAATATTATAAATTCTTTAATTAAATGAGAAATAAAGCTGTCGTTGATGAATTTATACAATATTGTATTAACTATATACTGTTATCGTTATTAAACATATCTGTCAACAATAATAAAAAAAAAACAAAGTTTTGCTTTAAATTATTGTTTATTGAATTCAATTTCTGTTCAAATTTATTTAGAAATTAGTTGATTTATAACATTTTCCCCATAAATATTAATTATCCTTTTCACGCCAAATTTGTCTTATTCCGATTTCTCGACGAACTAACATTCGTTATCCTCGAGGTATTCGTAATATGACTGTTACCGTACTGTTTTCGTAACATATTATGTTACGGTAACAGTTCAAAATCGGTAAATGTACACATTTACGAGATTTATAAACAATACCTGCTTTTCAACTTTTCATCTAGACTAGATTTGTAATAATCTTATCAAATCATGTCATGGGTGAAAAAGTAGAAACTTCTTCTTCTTGATTTAGGACTTCTTTAGACTTTTTTAGGAGTTCTTTATTGTACTGCTGTCTACCCCTCTTGCGATCCGGACGTCCAGGACTCCTTCCATCTCTTGGGCGGGCGGCCTGGGTTTCTTCTGCTTTGTGGCCTTCCGTCTTTTGCCCACTTGGCAATTTTATCCTGGTCCATCCTGTCTGCATGGTCTCTCCAGTGCCTTCCCCGAGATCTGACCGATCTGACAACATCTTCTGTTTGTAATTTATCTCTTATGGCGTTGCTGCTTATTTGATCCCGTAGTGTTACTCCTTTTATTGCTCTCAGCGTTTTCATTTCGGTGCTTCTCAAGAATTTCTTAGTTTTTGTTGTTTCGGCTCGGGTCTCGGCAGCGTATGTTAGGATAGGTCTTACACAGGTTTTATATGTCCTTATATTGTATTCTGCCGGAAATGAATGATGCAGTTATCTCTTTCTTACTTCCTCAATCAGGAAGCTACCGGAAATGAATGATGCAGTTCGCTCTTTCTTACTTCCTCAATCAGGTTTCTGCTGCTCGATATTTGCGACTCTAGGTAGTTGAATTTCATGACCTGTTCTATCGTTTTATTGTCCACCATAAGTTTGCACCTGACAGGTTCTATTTCTATAACCATTGATTTAGTTTTTTCTGTTGATATGATCATGTTGAATTTTTTGGCGGTTTTATTGAGAGCAAATAGTAATCTTTGTAGGTCGTCTTCGTTCTCTGATATTAGCGTGGCATCATCTGCATAACATATTATCTTGAGGCAGTTGTTAGTCATTCTGTATCCCGTTCCTGTGTGTTTTTGACCTCTTTGATTATTTCATTCATCATGATATTATCTTTTCACCCTTACAAAATGCAGGTAGTCCAGATTCGAAAGCTGGCAATATGCTGGCTCGCAGGATTTTCAGCGAAGAAGAAGAAGAATATTGCGACGTGTAAATGATGATGAACACTTTCATTTGAATGGATATGTAAACAAACAAAATAGTCGATATTGGAATGAAGAAAACCCAGGTGAATTGCATGCAAAGCCATTACATAGCCCAAATGTTAGGGTGTGGTGTGCACTTTCATCATCTGGCATTATAGGGTCATATTTTTTCCTAGACTATAGAGAAAACGCCGCAACTGTTAATGCTGACCCCTACTCACACATGGCCAGAACATTTTTCATGCAACAACTCGCTATGTTTCCGTAAATTATTTTTTTCCAGCAGCCTGTGGCCACAAATTATACTGCTCGTGTGTCTATGGCTGCTTTAAGAGAACTCTTCCCGGAAGGACTGATATCCAATCATGATCATCTCGTACACTATTGTTCTTGTGGGATATTAAGCCACTCTTCTTCTACTGCAACAATAAGCTCTGGGATCGAGGTTGGGGCACCAAGCCTAGCTCGAATTCTTCGTGTCAGCTCATTCCATAAATGTTCTATCGTATTTAGGTCGGGACACTCCAAAACCCGAAAAATGTTTTCTGTAATCTTTCATGATTTTTGCGGCTTCGCATTGTCATGCATAAATATAAATTCTTCTCCAATGTACACATGAACTGGTAAAATCTCCTCGAAATACGTAGCACCCGTTAAACCTACTGTCCCATGACTACGGGTGTCCCCCATAATGAAAGCAGGATTGGTTCATGCTCCCATAGTAATTGAAACCCATACCATGCAGGAACCAACTCCATAACCAGTCCGCTATTCAATACAGCATTCTGCAAATCGCTCTCTTGGTCTCCGGTACACTTTTCTTCTTCGGTCGCCAACATAGAGGCACATTCTGATCTCATCTGAGAACCTCCTCCTCGGTCCTATTACCCTCACAAGGATTCGGTGGCACTATGACCATTTTTAAAGCAATTTTCCACTCCTCTCTGTTCTGGGCTAGTTCTGTGGCCTCGTGAAGAGAGAGTCCAGTCAAGCTTCTGATTCCGTCTACCCATCGGGTTGGAGATCTTACTCGTGACCTTCGTTCGTCGACTTTGCCTTGAACCACCAGCTTTTCTAATGCATCCGGTCTTCTGGAGACGTGCCCGAAATACCGCACTTTGATCCGGTTTATTCTCTTGGACAGTATGTCCTCGATTTTTAGTTCTTCTAGGATCGATACATTGGTGCGGTGCTGTGACCATTATATTCGGAGCATTCGTCGGTAAAGCCACATTTCAAATGCATCTATTTTCTTTCTGTGCGCTTGTCTGATCGACCAGGTTTCAGCCGCGTATGATGCAATTGGGAAAATTAAAGTAGAGACCAGCCTGAGTTTCGTAGCTTTACTAATTGTCAACGTATCAGTTTAGTTGTGGCCGTTCTTGCTATTGCTAGCCGTCGTCTTATTTCGGCTTCGCTACCTCCTGCGTTGGTGATGAGGGAGCCAAGATAAATAAATTTATCCACTGAAGATAACGGAGAATGAAGAGAACAGAACAGACCCCTATTATTCAAACATCCAATTTAAATGATCCCTTGTAAAACGCAGGCGTGCTTTAAGATGAGCTGGAGTAAGTTTTTGACAAACTGTACGGAGCTGTTGTTTCAGTTGAACAGCATTCTTTCATAGACGACCTGGTAGCGGCAGAAGGAGATTTGCAACGGCTGGGGATGACCGCTTTATTGTGTCAAGATCATTAGCTGCCAAACTCCTATAACCGCTCAGAACTACCTATAACACTATTAAAACCTCACCCTGGCGTCTTCGGGTGCAAAGAGCACGGCGAAGCGGTTCTGAAATTGTACGACAGATGGATACTTCATTTCATAATGAATGATTCATTTCATAATCCTCGAAACAAATATGAGCTGCCCCCCCGCCTTAGTTTAGGTCCTGGGTACGCCCTTGATAGCCACCACATAAATACGTTCGTTTTTGTTTACCGGTTGCTACGCCTATAAAGGATAAGCATTATTGATACATTTAAACTCCTATTAAAGCATATTAAATGTGAGGTAGTCATATATAGTCCACGCTTATAAAGGGTTCCATCTCGGAATGAGAGATAATCGTATACACCTTCATTTTGGCGTTCTAAAAGTTGTCTCAAAAGGTCACAAAAATCTTTTTTTCGCGATTATCTAGCATACAATTTTAGACAAATTTGGATACAAGCATTTTTTCATTCGCCCAACTTCTTCTTCGCGCATATATATATATATATATATATATATATATATATATATATATATATATATATATATAACGTAATGCAAGGTGTTATGGTAAAAGTACGTAATTTGGAAAATCTGCACATTTACCGGCATATGTACACATAAACCTAACCTAACCTTCTTGGTGGGTAAGTTGAACTTACATTTACCAACTATTTCCGACAAATGTGTATATACCCAATGATGTTGGCAAGGTATAACGAACGTATTCTTATAGTCTTCTTTCAAATAAATTATCAGCGCCGTCGTTTGGATTTTGAGGCTCCGGGCATATATATTGAGGTCGCCCCCCAGTAAATAAAGAAAATGAATAAACAAATAAATTCTTTAATTTTTAATACATACAAGATAGGCGTTTTCACACCGTTGCCAGTAAGGGAGATCTGGGTACCGGAGGGCAGTGATAAGTATTCTAAGCGTTAACATACATATGCCTACAATAAAAGACTATGTTTCGATATTATGTGTCTATTTAATTAACGTAGACCCGAATCCTATCTACGACCTATCTGTGTCTATCGAATGACTCGTGGTAGCGATTCTACATCGATTAACGACTTGGAACTGAGGACCAGCACGCGTCAGATCTGTTCACCGCCTGGAACACACATGGGCATTCCAGAGGACTCCGTCTCATTAGTCAGGGTCACGAATGAACATTCACACATTAGATCCCGAGTATTTGTATTATCCAAGGTTGACTTATATACTAGGGTGGAGCACGGATGTATGCAAAAATATTTTTCGAGATTTTAATAGGGGGGGTTGTAATAGGGGGGGATTGGTGCATTATAATGTTAAGATAAATATAATTTTTGAATCAATTTGATGAATATCTTTTGCCTCCGCACTGACCTCAAAAATTTAAATTTAATGGTAAAAGTCTAGTACAGTTATGGCCAAATATTAAGTTTATTTTTATGATAAATGGGTGATAAATGATACATAATATATAATTCAGATATATATTAATCACCTTTAATCAAAAATACAACATTTTTTTTACGAAAATATTACTAAAAAAAACGAATTAATTTGCTCGAAAATCTCTTTTTGTCTCTAATTTAGGCATTACGTTTCGTGATTCCAATTTGGCTCTTATTGCACCTAATCGTGACTTTTGTGGCGGCTATCGTCGTCAATTTTACAGTTCGTTCAACAGCTTGAGTTGGCATGGCGGCATGGAGGCCTTAAAAACAACACTTCACCCTCAACGACTGATTAAACGATACTGAATTTCTTCAGGCAGGTTTTTCATAACCGGTGGTTCACTTAATATTTCTTGCCAATTTATTAAATCAGTATATGTTGAAGCATTGAAATTTATAGGTGGCACTATACACGACGCAATCGCTGCAGCTGCTCTATCTGATACACCATACCTGTAGCAGGTCTTCGATAAAGTAGGAAAATCGACGGATACATTTTTTTTTCCGGAAAGGTTTTTTTTATGGTGTTAGTGGAATTATCTGAACTACTACGACTTTCAGACGATGACGATACCGAAGAAGTACTAACTTCTATAACAGATAAAGAAGTATTTAAAGCTGTAGTTGGTCGGTTATCTCATTCCTGTTTCCTCTTTCCAACTCCTCCTTTGCAACTTCTTCGTAACCTTACGTCGATTCCACCTATTATCATACTTCCAGAGGTTCTTTGAACAATTCGAAAAGTATGTTCTTGTTTGGGAACCTTTTAATCCTTGCGACAGATACATTGAGGGAAATCTTTACAGTTGCATGCTGCAATATCAAAAAGTACCTTACTACTTTGTCGAAATCTTTCTAACTTTCCCGGAGAGAGCCTTTTTCACAGACTTGAGTAGGTTTTTGCAGTTTAAATGGTATGCTTTTAACATCTGTACGACCCTTATCGGTGCTACTATCGGAATAAATGCAGTTTGACATATATTTTCAATTCTGGATGTCACTATATTTGCTATTTCTGAAAATGTGGGCTCTTTTGCAGTTTCCAATTGCAACTTTAGTTGATGTCTTGTCCATTCATAGTATTTTATTATATCTTCGTAAGTAGGTAGAATATTGTCTTTTATCTCACAAATATCACCAAAAATAGGACATTTAAAGACACCGTTTTCTTTGCATGTTTTTACGAAACAAAATTGACGTTAGGTTACTTGTTAAATAACTAGCGCAAGTTCAATTTGAGCCAAAACCAATAGTCCACTGACGACGCGACAAGTGTTCTAATTGTTCCCTTCTGCACTCTCTCACTCCCCTTATTTTATATTATAAATTTAAGATCAGGCATTTTTTCTGTTTTATATAGAAAATAAACTGTAGTTATAATAATTTCTGGAAATAAAATACGTCTGTTCATTCAAATTGCAATTAGTCTAAAAACAATATTTTTTCAAAAATTCAATGACGTTGCGGAGGCTATTACTATAAATCAAATCTAATAATATTTTGCATGGATTAATTTGAGTCTAGAAGGCACCGATTTTTCACTATTAGATCACTCACAACCCAAAAAAAATATTTCGCTCCACCCTATTATATACCTACTCTGAGGTAAGTACCGGAGATCTAATAATTGTAATTAGACCCAAATTACCTCGTATTTATTCCTGCAATATAGGAATATTCAGTCATTTGTTATTTACGGAATTTGCCTCGTAAAAAGACTCACTTTTTGACTACTTCTATTAGAATTTCGAAGTCCATTTTGCGTGCGAGGTGAAAAATACAAAATAGAAAAATTTTGGCGAGTATCATAAGGAATTTGCCGTCCCGGAACCACGGCAAGCACGGAGATGTTCGGATCTCGATGTGGCGTTGTCGGAAGTGTTTGGTTAATATGTATTCACCGTTATTCATTTGTTCACCGTACATTGTCGTCAGAGATCGGAACATGCCGTCCCGTCACGGAGATGTGTGCCTGGACCTTTAATAGTAAAATCCGTCAGATTATGTAAAACCGAGTCATTGTATGATGGTATATATATTTCTGTATATATTCCTGCATATATTCTGTCGTGTATATATTCTGCTTCAATATCATCCGCACTCTGACTTCATGTCGGACATTTGTATCATATATCCTAGGGATATCCTACTATATCCTCTAATTATATATAGTATGTCCGTGGATTGAGGTACCCAATTGGGCGAAAATAGTAAATTTTCATTTTACGACCAAAAGTTATTCTTTATAAAAAGTTCTGCTTGTTGAGAAAATGAATGGACGATAAGAAAATTTTAGATCAAATGTACAGGGTGTTAATAAATTAGGAAAGTTTGAAAATGCTTCAAGGCATAAGTTTATTTTAGATTATTTATTACTTTTTACAAAAATTTTATAAAACAAAATTGTTTATAAACTAACGTAAAGTCTGAATACAAATTTTGAAATTCGAATTCTTAATAATAAAATAATAACAGATTTTTATTTATTTGCATTTTACATTATTAGCAATGTACCTAAATTTTTTATATTCGTTACTATTCGTTACAATAACTATGGACCACGTTTGACAGTTTCCGTCCCTCATTTCTGTCCCTCTTCCTCTTCCTGAAGAATTCAAAAATCCTCTTCGTCAGTCTGGTACTGTTCATCCTCACTAAGTGCCCATAAAACTGTATTGTCCTTATTGTAGGGCTACTCAATATTTATTGAAAAACATGATTTTGATGTGGTTGTTCACTTTTGAATTGGCTTGTTTTAAATTTTTATGGGATAGTCCGTTAACAAATTCATTTAAATGCTAGAGTACGACTTATTAAAACCAAAACTTATTACAAAACTTTATTACACATCTTCTTCACTACAAAAATCAGGTACAGGTACCTCATTTACATCATTGTTGATGGTTGCGTAATAAATAGGTGGAATATATTCCAACAAACTAAGGTCTTTCTTTTTTTAACAGATTTATGCAGCGTCCATTGGGATAAAGTACATCTATTTTTGAGATCAGTTTGGAGTGTCTTTTGCCGATATCAACTTTATTAAACAGCACGTCAATACTGTTTGAATATTTGAAATAGATTTTAAACGCCCCTTCTCTCACAAAATGCAACCATTGAATTTTAACCACTCCACTTTTGATTATTCCTCAGCAGATTTTCGATTTGTTATATTCCTCTCAAGCAAATCTAGTGTTTAGCCTTTTGGAATACTGATTTTACGAATATGTTCGAGATTTATTTACAACTTTGATCATTGTAAATAAAAATAACGACTGTAAGTCATAATTTCATAGCTTATAAAACTCGTTAAATATTTAAATTTGCCAGAGCGGCAAATGAAGAGCTCATTTATCTTCGAATAACACTTGTTACTGCAACGGTATGCACCTGTTTTTGGTTGTTTTTAGGTACAAGATTACCCTTCGAATTAACATATTCTTCACCATGTGCATGCTTTTGTTTTCTCTGATTCCGCATCCCAACCTGTTCGTTCCTAAAACGTTTTTTTCCGTTGCTTCGTATATCTACTTTCATCTACTTCCAATGAATCAGGATCCGGTATACTTCCAGAAGACCGACTATTCTCATCAGAAGGAAACTCACCAGATTGAATTATAATACAAAAATATTACCCTGCATTTCCTCTCCCACGGTTTTTGATTGTATTATATTAATATTATAATATTTGTGTATAACACAAAAATAGTGGCTTCATAAACCTACAAAACTTCTACTTATTTTCACAATGGCAAACACATTAACCTTTCTTTTTAACTACACATTCCATCACATATTTGTATATGGACTGAGCAAAAACGGACCAACCAACTTTAGTCCACTATTACACACAGACAATAAAAAAAAACGTTCAATGCAACAACTATTTTTATTGTGCCATCTAATTTTGATTAGAAAATGAAAATGTGGGTTAATTCACTTTTGCTCGATTCAGAAAGTAAAATAAAATACTTTAATGCCAAAAACGCAAAATGAGAAAAATTGTGTCTTAGTCCGCTTTTGCGCTCAATGCTTCAATTCTTCTTGGCTATCATCTGGAGTTATTCAGTTCTTTTTATCGCTGTTTCAACACCGGTAGTGAGTATCACAACATCGTCGGCGAATGCCAAACAATCCGTTCTCATACTTTCTTTTCCTCACCCTAACCTGAAATCCTCTTTATCCGAAATTCCCTTTGTCCATTCTCGAATAACTTTTTCCAAAACGCAGTTGAATAATATTGGCGAAAGCACTTTGCCTTGTCGTACACCATTTTTCATTTCGAAAGGCTCTGACAACTCCCCCGGAACTTTATTTTGGAGAAAGTATTGCTAATCATCTGTTGAATTAGATTCCTTGTCTCGTTGTCCAATCCAAATTCTTCGAGAATTTCCAATAAGGTTTTTCAGTCAATGGAGTCATAGGCGTTCCGGAAGTCCACAAAGACGGCGACATATTTATTCTGTACCAACATCCTGTACTTTATGATATTCCGCAGGTTTAAGATTTGATACGCGCAAGATCTTCCTTTCCGAAAACCTGCCTGGTATTCACCCAATTCAGAATCCAATAACCCTTCTAGTCTTGTTAGTAACGCTTTCGATAAAATTTTGTAAGGAACTGAAACAAGAGAGATGCCTCTATAATTATTAACGTCCATCTAGTCACCCTTCTTATGAAGGGGATGGATCAACGCCATTTGCCAATCAGCAGGGATCCTCTCAGTTATCCATATGTTCTCAAGTAAACGAGTGAAAGATTTTACGACTCCCGCAGGTCCCAGTTGTAGGAGTTCAGCGACGATACCATCTGCACCAGCAGCTTTGTTTGCGTTAAATCCTTGAATAATCCGGAAAATTTCGTCTTCGTCAGGAGCAATGTTCCCTGTAAGCTGCGCGGTTGCGCGGATGCGCGGTAGTTTTCGTGACATTTTAAAATTTGCGCAGACAAATTTATTTTCCGCGCACTTAAATTACGAGAACTTGATTTCGTCTTCGAAATTGGAAATGTTAGATTAATTAATATATTATTGTAACCAGCAACATAATAATATGAACAACAAACAGACCTGCCATGCAACGCCGCGCCGGGTGAGTTCTGTCGAACATCACTTTGGACATGCCGATGTACATGCGACTCTTAAGCGATATAAACCTATGCACACCTTGGTGATCTAATGAGAATAAAATTAGATTAATTTATCAAATGGGCATACAATTAACACTGAAGAAATTTATAAAGTGTGGGTTAGTACAAAGGAGCAATAAATTAAAGTTTTATTGGAAATATCCAAACTATTTTGCTATTTTATATTTTTTTTCGATCTTGGCCGTTTAGATACTGCGTTAAACAAGTATTGTTCAATGTACATTTCTCCTATTGCATTCATCCTCTTTTCTCTTTTGCCAATATATCTTCATTCTCTCTCTTTGCTGTTCCCTTCGGTCTTCTATCCACACTGTTCCTCCAGTTTTTCTCTTCTGCACCTCAAATCCTTGGAAATTGAGAATTTAATCTCTCAACTCATCCCTGTTTGTTATGATTTCTTCTCCAATACCCACGTCCACTAAGTCTGCTTTGACTTCTTTGAACCATGTGATTTTGGTTTTGGGGTTTTTTGTCAAAAACATGAATATTTTCTAGGTCAGCCTTTCATCATTCATTCTTTTCAAATGGGTATAGAAGTTTACCCTTCTCTTCCTCATAGTATCTCCACTTTCTTCGAAACTATGGTTAGCTGCTTCAGTTTGCCGGGCTTCAAGAGCAAATTAATATTTAAAGTTCCAAAGAAATGTATGTTGTTTTTCTTTGGTTCAGGGTATTTTGAATTTCTTGAACGACATAGTGTTTTAGGCTCTGCAGAATCCTTAGGTCTGATTCCGCCTCTGTTGTTGTTTCCATTCAGAGAAATTGACATAATGCATAGTTGTTTGAAATTCAGGGGGTGGGGTGGCTTTTTGGGCAATTTCGAGGTTAAAACTAGGATTGTAAGTTCCAGAGTGTCTATTCAGTCGCTCCTAACATGAAAGACAGACGCTGTTTGTAGCCGCTCCTCTGGAGTTCAGACTATTTGATATTATGGTTTGAATAACTAAGCATACAAAAATTGCGCAATTTGTTTTTAATTATAATATGTTTGCTCACCCTAGACTTTGGACCGTGCAGCACTAATAAAAATTAGAGGGAACACTGGTCAGGAGGCAATGAATTGGGAGATGATACTTCTCGTGGTTCCATTTTCAGGTTTTTTTGCGAACCATCACAGTTAAGCAGTGATTCGAAATATCTGGCAATGATGTCACTATTTTGCTTATCAGTCATTCCTATCCTCCCTTCTACATTCTTGAAGCACATTCCTGGTGCCTGATAATCCCTTTAACGCGATTTGAACGTCCGATAAAAGTTCCGTGTATTGTTCATTTGGAAATCTTCTTCTTCGGGCTGTGTGTTTTGTCTGATTTCGGAAGATTAATCATCAAAGAACAAAAGATCATCATCTCGTTTCGTTGAGCTCCATTTCTTCCATGCCTCTTTCCGGCGTCTCAGTGCGTCATCACATTCTGCATTCCAATAATTTTGTCTTATTCGCTTTGTCTGGGGAATCGTTCTTCCAGCAGCACCTTGGATCTTGTCTCGGATTACATCCAAATTTCCTCACGCAAGGCACTTCAGTTCATCTCTCTAACTTTCCCTTGCGGCATTATTGGATTTTAATTTTCCGATATCATATCGCGGGATATTTTGTCTCCGTCTTCTTTTCCTGGTTGGTAAAAACTTCAGTTTAATTCTGGTCTGATAGTGATCGGAGTCTACTTCTGCTCCCCTTGCTACTTTCTCATTCATGATTTCTCTCTTTCCCATCGTAGAAATGGCGACGTGGTCGATCTGAAATTCTCCCAATAGAGGATTAGGGGATCACCATGTCTTTTGTTTCGTGGGTAAATACTTGAAAGTCGTTGACATAAGCTGTAAAGGCTCGACAAAGTTCTAAGAGTCTCGCCATTCCTATTGTTACGTTTATGTGCGGGATATTCTCCTACTATCTTCCGATATTTTCTCTCCCTCCCGATCTGCGCATTGAAGTCACCCATTAGTACCTTGATGTTCTTGTGTATTATTAGTGTATTATTAGTAATACGGTCAGTTTTAGATAACCCGAAATTATCTTTAAAGAAGCGACACTGGATCTAAGCAATAGGGTATTACACAATTTTTAAGGAAGACAAAATTAAACCGTTTAAGCCAAAGATGCGGCATACACTTGAACCTGTTGACGAAGAGAGACGTTTAGAGTATTGTTTATGCATAGGTGATAATTTCCCTAAAAGCTAAAGATGTCATAGATGTAGTTTTTTACCGATGAAGGTACAATTTGCACAAACGGATACGTATTTTCACAAAGTAGTCGACATTGGGCTTACGAGAATCCTAATTGCATAATAAACAAACGATGTCAACGTTACAAAAAGGCTTGGATTTTTTGCGTACAATAAATAGATGTTTTTTTACAAAAGATAGCTGGAAAAATACAAAATTCGATTTATTCATACAAAAACGGTTACTTCATCGAAAAAAGGTTACTTCGTCCAAAATAAAATATAAACACCCAATAATCGATTGAATCTTACAAATAATAATGTTTTATTACAATAGTTGATGGATTTGTACAAAATAAAATCAATTCACCCAAAAAAAGGTTTAACTGTACAAAAAAGATTGATCCATCCAAAATTTGATTGCTCTTTATAAACAATTTTTTTATACAAAATACAATTATTTCTTCACAATAAACGAATTTTACAAACAAAGACTTGATTCTTTTAAATTTTATTTCTAACTAACGCGGGGTATACTGAAAGAGAGAGCGCAAACACATCAGTCTTACGACCAGAAGCACTGTATGCTGTATGCCACTGTATGCCACTGTATGGTAGAGAAATTGTCTGGTAAAGGAAGATGGGGAATTCCGAAGACGACATAACTCTGAGCTCTACGAACATATTGAGAGTCTATCTGACTGTGCAAAGAAAAGAAGGGTAGCTTTCTATGGCCACGTTTTCCACCAAACCGACTAACCAACAGACTGTTCACATTCTGGCAAAACAAGAAGGTTCGTACCACTTGATTGACAGAAACCGAGAAGGATATTAAAGAAGTGGGAATAACAGATCTCCAAAACAGACAGTCTGTGATATGCACCCTGAAGGTCCGTGGTCCGTGGATTTCAGGAAAAGGTACCCCCTGAACAGAAGAGAGAAAGGAGCTACACCGGCAGAAGAAGCGACAATTCTGGGCAAAGATCACAGCCCAACAGTTGAACGAGCGTGGTCCAAAGTAGGCCTATTCGAAAGAAGAAGAAAGAGAGACCGCGCGGTATATAAATATACAATGAGAGAAAGAAACTAACGCGGCGTATAAAGTTTTCTGCCGAATCACTTCTATCGAGACCTCCCTAAAGGTACTTCGTTCCAAAAATAGAAAGTAACCGACGACTGTTTAAGCATACAGCTTTCTTCTTTCCCTTGCTTAAAAGTGTGAGATAGAAATCCGAGAGAAACGGAAAACGGATGATTTTACAATTATTATAACTCACAGTAATTTATTGTCATATTTGGCCTTTAGTAATTTTACAGAGTTAACTCTGCTACATTTTTTTTTCTGAGCTAATCCACTCAATCAATAAGGTAAACATTTTTTTCCTTTCAGTATTTTTATGCACACCTATGTATACCTATAGACTGTATATTATATCATAAAAGTGTGAAGATTATTAAATACACTCAAAAAATATAAAACCTTTTTTGGGTGAATTGCGAATATGTTGAGCAATGCAATCGATTGTTGTAAGGAAAAATCATAGTTTGTACGAAAAAAACAATTATTGGATGATTACATTTTATTTTGGATGAATTAACCTTTTTTTGTACGAAATAACCGAATTTTGGATTGATTAATTTATTTTGTATTTATCCAGCTATTTATTGTAGAACTTCATCCATTTATTGTATGTTGAGTTTTGTATACTTCTAATCGAATATTGGTTGAATAAATTTTAAGCGTTACAAAAAAAGATAATGGTGTGGAATTATTTTTGATCGGATCATTGGCCCATATTTTATAGAGGGAAATTTAAACCAGCACCTGTATTTGAACATTTTGGAACATTTTGTTTACCATTTCTTAATACATTAAAGCCAGAAGTACTTAATAATTTGTTTGGGCAATAAGACGGCTGCCCTGCACATTGCACAGCCATGGTCAGACAATGGTTACATGATCATTTTGGCGAAAGGTGGATAGGGAGGTTTGACTTAAACCATTACCCAACTAGAGCTTTCATTATTAGAATCCTATTTGTGGGGTGTCTTAAAAGATGATCTTCTTGTCTTGTCTTGTCTGTCTAGTCTAAGATGCATAGAAGAAGCAATCCATGATCTGAATCTGCCGCGAACCATTCGTAAAGTATAGGGTAGATTTATTAAATTAGCGGAAGTGTGTCGAGTTGGTAGGTAGCTATGTAGAATAATTATTAAATATTCGAATTTTCATTTCAAAATTTGTATTCAGACTCTACGTAAGTTTATAAACAACTTTGTTTTATAAAATTTTTGAAAAAAAATAATAAATAATGTAACTTATGCATTGAAGCATTTTCAAACTTTCCTAATTTATTAACACGCTGTACATTTGATCTTTTCGACATTTTCTCGACAAGAAGAACTTTTTATAAAGAATGACTTTTGGTCGTAAAATGAAAATTTTTTGTCCTATTGGGTACCTCAATCCGCGGACACACTATACAGTATACAAACAAAAGTATATACAAAAGTATATAACAAACTCAAGTTAAACAGACAAGAGTAGATTAGAACGAGGCCTAGAACTAGTTCGTTTGAACATTTTCAAAAGAACAAGATTTAAACTAGTTCTATGTGAGCAAATTAATTTCATTTCCTTACTTTTTTAAAGCTACTAACAAATTTTTGAAAACTATCATATCATATCATCGTGATAAGAAGACTAGTTCTTTACAAATAAACTGTTCATTTTGGCATTAGTGCAAACGATTATAGTCCATATTTTACATATTATCGGTTGGTTTGTAAACAACTTCTTACAAACTGCAAGAATTTTTAGCTTTAAAAATACGTAATAGAAAATTTTTAATTATTTCCACCGAGATAACTTAAACTCGCTGAAGTCGCAACTTTAGTCTATTCCGAAGATTAATGCATTTTCCTTTAATACATTGTTTTTAAATGAATAGCCTTCGTAGACATCATTAATTATCTACATCAGCGTTTCTCAAACTTTTAAACACACGACCGATAATTTTCTAGAACTTAAGGCATTAAATGATTACAACGATAAGAGTAAACAAGTAAACAATCAAGAGTTAAGATAAGACTCGTCAGGCGAGACTAGGTAGATATAACTAGGCACAAAAGGTTGAACAGACAAGACTCCCCGAGGAGTACTCCTCGTTTAAGGTTTCGGTACCGATAGAAGATGCTGACGTTATATTGAAACCTGAGACCTGGTCCAGAAACACGTGTATTAATCGTTTTTTAGTGAGACTAATGCAAAGACGAAACATTACTCAATAATCCCGAAAAAAACTATACCCTCTACAGCAGTCATACTGATAAACCAAAACACCCAGTCCATTGGAAACTCGATCGAGAGAATTGAGTATATGTTAGAAAGCTATAAGCAATGTAGCTACTTAATCCCCACCGAACACTGGAAGAACCCTGAACAACTTAAGCTATATAAGATCAATGATTTCAATCTGGCATCGCATTTCTGTCGTGAAGATGGAGCCCATGGAGGATCTGCAATATATTGTAAAAACAGCATAAGGTTTAAAGCTAGACAAGATATCAGCCGTCTAGCTGAAGGTCACGTATTTGAACTTTCGGCAATTGAAACGGCTATCAACGGCAAGGATACAATAATAGACCTTTTCATAGTTGAATTTTTTTTGCTCGCATGCGTCAATTTCCGCCTGTTATACGTCAAAATTGGCCGACTTTTTGACGTAAAACCTTAATATTTGCCCGAAACTTTCATATTTCCGCCTCTCAAACTTGACAGATGCGCTTAACTAACCGTAAAAAGGTCTATTATGGGAATTTATAGAGCCCATTGACGTGTTTTAAGCTATTCCTCCAGAAAATACATGAACTGCTGGTTTTATTATCCAAAGGCAATACACAATTTGTAATATCTGGCGATTTTAATGTAGACATCCTGAAAGAGTGTAGTATGAGCCGACAGTTTATGTCTCTGCTGGAGTCATTTAATGCAGTCGTTGTGTCAAGAGAAGTAAGCCACCCCGGGTCTGGAACTTGCATTGATAATGTAATAGTCAATCTTAAATAGTCAACCACTAAATATAGTTCTATAACCAGAGATTATCACATATCGGACGACTGTGCTCAAATTCTGTCAATAGAGTGCAAAATTGGGTCGTCAGTCTCCAACACAAAATGGACAAGACTATTTAATAAAGAAAATATGGATCACCATAAGCAGCTAATGGAAAATGTCACGTGGGATGAGTTATATAAAATTGGGAATAACGATATTGACAGACAATGGTACGTTTTTATGGACATTTTTCTATTGAATTTCACCGAAGCCTTTCCTAGAGTTCTCGTACACGCCAACAAAACATCTAATCTCGTTTTTAACAACCCGTTCTTGAAGAAAATGGAAATAAACCTTAAACTGTTCCAAACAATATCAAAATATAATATGGCATTCAAGAATATGTACAATAACCTACGGATAAATTTTAGGAAGTTACTAACAGACAACAAGAAAAGAGTTTTAAGAAGGGAAATTGAAACAGCACCCAACAGGCAGAAAGCGACTTGGAATATTGTTAGACGAGTAGCAGAGATTAAGAAGAAAACGGACACATATTTCAATCAGGATGAAGAACCTATCACTAGTGCTTCAAATATAAATAACTTTTTTGTAAATAAAGCTAAAGTCCTAGCAGATTCACTACCCGTTATGCAGTATAAAGACAATATCAGTCTAAACAAAAAGTTGCTGATTCTATTATTAATCTCAAAAATACCAAAAGTGCGGGTATAGATGAAATCCCTTCCATAGTTATAAAAAATGTGCTCCCCTCTATATTAAACCCTTTGCAATCCATTATAAATAATGTTTTAGAGGTGGGAAAGTTCCCGGAAAATCTAAAAACGGCGATTATCATCCCTATACATAAAGCAGGGGACAAGTCTACGATCGAAAACTTCAGGCCTATCAGCATTCTAATCGGTTTTCTCTAAAATTTTCGAGAGGATTATATGCTCCAGAATTTTAATGTTTTTAGATAAGCATAACATTATAAGCCCTCACCAACATGGCTTCGTTAAAGGGAAATCGATTGAAACGGCTTGTTGCCAATTCATAAAGGGGGTTATTGATAATCTCGAGTCACGGAAAATTCCAGTTGGAATGCTCATGGACCTATCTAAGACATATGACTTAGTTAACCATAATATTCTACAAATAAAACTCTCGAAATATGGTATAAGAGGAGTTGTGCTGGAGTTGATCATATCATTCCTTTCTAACAGGACACAGATTACCAGGCTCCACACTCCTCATGGATTTGTACATTCTCCACCGAGTACAATCAATATAGATATTCCTCAGGGAAGCACAATAGGACCCTTACTCTTTGCCCTATTCATCAATGACCTGCATGCTACTCCGATCAATTCACCGCACATTAAGATCAACTATGCAGACAACACATCCATATTGATATTAAATTAAACTATCACCAATTCAGAGAGAGCTGTTGATGCGGTGAAGTTATGGTTTGGTACTAATAAACTCAGACTAAACAAAGATAAAACACAAACAATAATCTTTAAAACTAAGCGGAGTACATGATCATATCCTGATAAAGTGGCAATTGACAACGAAGAGATAGCAGTAAGTCATTCTGTAAGGCTCCTGGGACTTCACATAGACGCATCTCTGGACTGTGTCTCACATACCGATGAAATAACAACGAAACTCAACAAGGCAGTATTTGCTATGAGATCCCTCCAATGTTATGTGGAGTCCGACGTCCTGAGGATGGTGTATTTCGCCATCTTCCACAGTCTTCTAAGATTTGGCATTATGTTCTGAGGAAATGGAGTACACTACAAGTATGTGTTCAAGATACAGAAACAAGCCATGCGAATACTTATGAGTTTAAATTACCGTGAATCCTGCAGAGGACACTTCAAAAGGGCAAACATTTTAACCACCACGGCCACATATATTTATGACATCATTTTCCACAAGAAACATAAACATCTCTGCAAGGATTTTGTCAAACCTACTGAACGTTTAACTAGGTTTAACAAGGAACGTTATCAGTTTCCTAAACATGTCCTCACGATGACCGAAAAAAGTCCTCCATATGTCAGTATGAAACTATACAACGTTCTTCCAAGAGAAATCAAACAACTAGATAATATTAAGAGATTCCAGAAGCAGCTTATCCAACTCTTAAATAATATTGAACCTTATAATTTAGAAGTAGAAGTCGAGCGCTGGTGCGGTGTGGTCGTGTTTTAGCAGCTCCGAAACTAATCTCAAATTTCGGGAGGTTCTGAGCAATTTAATTCACGATTTATATCTGTAAAGTGTATGTGAAGTAGTAGTGAGTGCAACCCAAAAGATCTGATAGAAAATTAAAGTAAGTAAAGTAAGAAATTAATAGAGTAATTAGAGAAGTAAAGAAAGACTGTAATAAAAAGATAAAAAGTAGAAATTTACGTTCCTTAAAAAAATTTAAAAAAAGCCCAACCTCCGAGGAGTCGATCTGGGCAAGCGGCTTTTTATCGCGGCGCGACCTAAGATAAAGACGACAGCCGAAATCAGCTGTAAATAAATTCAAACAGCTGAGCACAGGACCGTATTTAGTAAGAATATTTAAAGGAAATTAAATATGAGTAGTGACGAATACACAACTGATGAAGGAAAACGAAGGAAAAACTGGGAAGATGAAGAGGATGAGACCCGCAACAAAACCAAGAAAATAGAACGCTCCCCTGGGAAAAGTAAATCTAAAACCGAGAGTGATAAGCTAGAAAAGATACTAGAAACGATGAAACAACTAACAGATGAGGTAAAAGGGATCAGATTAGAACAAAGAGAGTACAGAAACGAGATAAGGAAACTGAGAAAAGAAAATGAACAAACCAAACGCGAAAATGCAGGAGGAAGTTAAGACAATAAATGCTAGGCTAGATGCGATGGAAAGAGAAAAAAGAAGAAATAATATTGTAGTACAAGGAATAATGCTGAGAGATGATGAAATGCTAACACCAAAGGAATCTATGGAAAACTTCATGAAAAACCAACTCGAATCGGATATAGGCGTAAAATCAGCTGTGAAACTAGGTATGAAAACGTACCTAGTGGAACTCATCAATGCAAATGAAAAAATGAAAGTCATGAAAAACAAAAATAAATTACTTAACTATGAGGAAGGAAAAGTATACATTAATGATGATATGTCAAGAAAAGAAAGAGAGATACAAGGAAAAATTAGGAAAGCTGCCCAAGAAGAAGGGAAGAAGGGGAAGAAAACTAAAATAGGGTACCAGAAAGTATTTATTGATGACCAAGAATGGAAATGGTGTGAAGATGAAGAAAGGCTAGTACTAGTAAAGAAGGCAGAAGATAATACTTCAAAAAACGATTAACAGAAATTAACGATAAGGGAAATACGGCAACGACACGGCATGTAAATGGTTTACGAGGAATAAATTTGGTAACATGGAACATTAGAGGACTAAATGGAAAAGAAAAAGAACTAATTGAGGAATTTAAAGAAAGAGATATAAACATCTTAGCAATTACAGAAACTAAAGATAAAGGAAAAAAGGTCACAAAGCTAGAGGAAGGTCATATGATGATCCTAAGCGGCGTCACGTATGAAGTTAGAGCAAAAGGAGGAGTTGGGTGTATAATACACAAAAATGTAATCAAGTACTTAAAAAAATGGGAATGCATATCTGGAAGAATAATGAAAATTGAATTAGAAATAGAAAGAAACAGCAGATTACATCTGGTAATTCTGTATGGCCCAAATGATAACGATAAAGCAGAAACTAAAGACAAATTTTGGGAAGAAGCATCAGAAATAGTGGAAAATTGCAACGGAAAAATTGTGGTGCTAGGAGACTTAAACGGTAGAGTCGGCATAAAAGATGAAAGGACAAGTGATGTAATAGGACAGTTTGGAGAAAAAACGAGAAACAACAATGGACACAGAATTATTGATTTCTGGGTACAAAATAACCTATTAGTAATGAACTCATTCTTTAAACACAAAGACGCCCATAAATACACAAGAGAGGTCCCAAGCAGAGGGGAAAATTTGATAATAGACTATGTACTCATAAATAGGAACTCTAGGCGGGAAATAAGGGATGTTAGAGTTATAAGAGAATCCGAGATAAATAGTGATCAATATCTACTAAAAGCGAAAACGACAATAAGCTGCCAGAGAGCGGGAAATAATAAGAACAAAATAGAACTGCGAAACAACAATAGTAAGGAGACGATAAAAAACTACAGACTAATGATAAGAGAAGTGGTGAACAATTATGCAAAGAAAGTTGAGGAAATGTTAGATGAGACAAGAACTAATAAATATTGTAATGTGGAGGAAGCATGGGAAACATTCAGAAACACCCTAATTAGCGCAGCAAAAGAAACACGTGGAACCACGAAAATAAATAGAAACAAAAAGCAAACGGCTTGGTGGAACGACAATTTTAAAAAGGAAGTTAAACTAAAGAAAGAGAAATGGAAAATATATCTACGTAAAGGAGATAATACCACTTACCAAGATTATAAAAGACAGAGAGACACAGTCAAAGAGATAGTATTAGAAGCAAAAAGAGAAACCTGGGAAAAGTTTGGACGAAAAATCGAAGCTGACTTCCATACAAACCAAAAGCTATTTTACAAAACTCTGAAAAACATAAGATCTGGGAAGAAGAATGAAGTAATTAAGCAAATTAAGGATGAACAAGAAGCAATATTAACGGAGGAAGAAGACATTGAAAATCTGCTGAACAAAGAAAGTACTGTGGACAGAACCGAAAGAACCTACAACATAGAAGAAACAGAACAACAAAGAGAGCACATACAATTAGAAGAGGTTAAGAATGCCATAAATAGACTCAAAAGAGGTAAGGCTGCTGGGCATGATAATATAACAGGAGAAATGCTGAAAAATATGGGCGAAAAAGGAGATCAGTTATTATCAAAGATATGCAATATGGCTTTGGAGGAAGGCAGAGTACCAAAAGACTGGGAGAATGGGGTCATTGTGCCAATATATAAGAAAGGAGACAGAAGAGACTGTAACAACTACCGAGGAATCACCCTGCTAAGCATAGCATCGAAAGTGTACGAGAGAATATTAGAAACAAAACTGAGTCGGGAACTAGAGCCACAGCTAGAAGAGTCACAGAGTGGTTTCAGGAAAGGCAGAAGTATACAGGATCATATATTTACGATTAAACAGATGATGGAACGAATAAGCAATACAGACGATGAAATATATCAAGCATTCTTTGACCTGGAAAAGGCATTCGACAGAATATCAAGATCAATTATAGAAGAAACCCTGATCAAAAGGAAAATTAACCTAAAACTAATAAGAGCAATAATGGGCATGTACAAAAATAGTAGAAATATTGTTAGAACAGACAACTTGCAATCACGCGAGTTTACGGTAAACTAGGGTGTACGGCAAGGAGGCGTTTTGAGTCCAACTTTATTCAACCTAGTTATGGACGAAGTAATGAAAGAAACGAGGAAAAGAACGTCTTCATTTAGTGTGGGGTATAGAAACCTAGAACCAATCCGTATAAGGGAATGTGCGTTCGCCGACGACCTTGTTATATTCGCGAGAAATGAAGTTGAACTGAGGAGAAACTTGGAGATATGGAACGAGAAATTAGCAGGGAAGAACCTCAAGATAAACGAAGGGAAAACAAAAATCATGGTTAGTGGGAAACCAGATACAAAAGTAAACATTGAGCTAAATGGAAAGGTATTAGAACAAGTTGACACCTTTAAATATCTGGGAGTTCGTCTAGATTGCAAGGGACACCATGAAATAGAAATTAATGATAGAATAGAGAGATCAGCAAGGGTGTACCACAGCCTCAGAAATAGTTTCCTGGGAAAGAAAGAAGTTTCGCTAAAAGCAAAAATGAGTATATACCGAGCTATATTCGTACCTATACTAACATTTGGCTGCGAAAGCTGGGTGTTAACGAAGAGACTAAAGAGCAAGATCCAAAGTATAGAGATGAAATACCTAAGAAGAGTGTTAGGAGTCACAAGGCAAGATCGCATAAGAAATGACACCATCAGAGGACAGTTAAATGTGCAACCAGTAGCAAAGCGAATCGAGAACTGCCAACTGAGATGGTATGGACACCTCAAGCGAATGGAGGACAAAAGACCAGTCAAGAGAATATGGGAAGCTAAAGGTCAAAAAAAGAAAAGTAGAGGAAGACCAAAGACAACATGGAATCGTAACATGGAGAAAATAGTAGAGGACAGAGGACTCACAATGGTTCAAGCATCAAAAATGGCAAAAAGAAAAAGGGAGTGGAAAAAGTTCATATATAGCGAAAGAAATGTATTGTAAAGTGTATATAATGTATTGTAAAGATTAAATGTAGGAATTAGGATATGAAATGTAACACCTTACACCTTAGGGTACACAAGGTTACTGATTATATATATATATATATATATATATATATATATATATATATATATATATATATATATATATATATATATATATATATATATATATATATATATATAATTTAGAAGAGTTTTTCTCGAAGGTCTAACCCAAGGAGTATTATATTATATTCACACTACCTACACATTTCATTTAGAATGTATTTGTAATATTCTTACTGTACTTGCTTTAATAATGAAATAAAATATTTTGAATTTGAATTTGACTAGATAGATATGACTAGACAGACAAGGCTATACTGGCAAGACTAAAAATAAGACTTGACATACAAAATGACATACAAGAGATAGTCAAAGCTAAACAACAATTTTGTTACAATTTAAAGTAGTTTGTTAAAATAATGAAGGTTTAGAAATCGTATTAAAACTAATTGAATTTACAAGGATGTGATTAAGAATTTACCGCTAAAGTTTCCTCAAATGGACCAAATTTATGTCATGGCCAATTAATAAATAAATTGAAGATGATTTCACAAATTCCAGTAAATTTGTATTAGTTGTTGCATTTTCAATCAAAGTTTGATTCGTTTAAAAACTAAACGTAAGTATTTAATTAATTGTTATTAATGAGGTGGGAAAAGTTGCAACAGTTTTAGTTCAGATTGCTTGAAGTGCGCTAATATTTTATTGCGTGCAAAATAAATGTTGCAATATTCTGAAAAAAATCAATTTTAATTGGAATTAAATTATGGAAATTCGGCCATAAATTAATAAAATCCAAGCATTAGAGTCTGAATTTGTGATTTATTAACTGTTAAAGGTAGACAAATACAACCAAGAAATTAGTGGAAGTGTTTAAAAAAAAAATAATGTTCGAGGTAATAAAAATGTAATATTTATGACCGACACATACATTCATTATTTTAATAAGCGTATATCTTATGGAAGTTTTTCTACTCTGTAAGTATGTAAACCGGTATTTACGAAAAAACAAAATATCGCGTTCTTTTAAGGTAAAATAGGTTATCAAACTTTGGGTAATTGCTTCATGCTAGCTTGAACAATTAAGACATTAATTAAATGAGTCAACCAATATTTTAATAATTACATTGTATTTCATAGACTTGACAGAAAAAGACTTTTTTTATATGTGGTTTGTGGGAAGATCTACCAGCTTGGCCACCCACTTGGCTTAAAAAAAGTACGCCACCCCGGTATCGCTTGCGCATTCCTTCAGGGTGAGCAGCCTGGACGGTTTTTTTGCCGCCCTAGTTGTTCGGGAATCTGGCTATATAGTATTGGCTCTATATAGTTTTGGTAATCCTTTTTGTAGTTGATTTTTGTCCGTTCGTCTTGTTTTTTTTATGTCAAGATGTCACGTATCATTGTCTCCGTGTATGTCCAGTCCCCTGGTGATCTCAGCATCGCGTCTACCAGTGTTTGCACCTCTAGGATCAGGCCTGTCTGCTCCTTCCATCTGTCCCTCGCGGATATCCACCTACTGCATTCAAACACTGTATGAAGTGCACTGTCCACGTCGCCGCAGTATACACACATTGCGTCACTTGCCCTGCCAAAACTATGTAATTACTCCCTGAAGCATCCGTGGCCGCTGAGGGCCTGTGTTAGATGGTAAGTTATCTCACCACGTGTTAGCCAAGGTTTAAGTTTTGGGATCAATAGTTTGGTCCAATGTCCTGTTTTGGACATACTACATGACTTTTGCCAGTCTTCATTTATTTGGTTATATGCAATTTTTTGTCTTTCTGTCCTATTTGCCCAGTTCCTTGTCTTATATAATTGGACTATCTCGTGGATTTTGCAGTCTATCGGGACGATGCCAGCAATCACCAACACAGCTTCCCTGGAGATAGTCCTGTATGCACTGCATACTCTGATGGCCATTTTTCTCTGTACAGAGGTGAGCATCTGTTTCATGTACCCCATTCAATGGCTCTATAGAGAATGGTCGAGTGAACCAAAGAGCACAGCAGTCTTCTTTTACTGCTTTTCGGACCGCCGGTGTTAGGCAATAATTTTCCTAGGGCCGATGTAATTTTTAGGGCTTTTTCTGTAGTTTTGTTAAGGTGTGCTTTGAAAAACAGTTTCTGGTCAATAGTGATGCCTGGGTACTTGACTTCTTGTTTCGGTGTGATGTCCACTTTTCTAATTTTGAATTTTATAGGTCCTATGTTCCTATTGCCAGTGAGAAAGCTGTACTTCTGTTTTTTCAGGGACTACCTTAAGGTTTTTTCGCTCTAGCCATTCATCGACCTGCTTTATGGCGATGCTTGCCTTTCTCATTAGTTCTTCTTCAGTTTTCCCTGTTGCAACTAAAGCTAGGTTATCGGCGATTCCTACTATTTCCACCCCCGCGGGGAAAACGAGCCTTAACACGCCATCGTATAGAATGTTCCATAGGGTAGGGCCCAACACTGAGCCCTGAGGAACACCACTATTTACTTCGCATTCTCGCATCATCGCATCTGTATTCTCCTATTTGAGAGGTATCTGCGCACCAGCCGCAACAGGTATGTGGTTATCTTTCTGTTAGTTAGCTCTTCCATAAGCATTTCCCAGGCTGCAGAGTAAAAAGCATTTGTTATGTCTAGGGTTATTAGCGCTGTCATCTTACGTGTTCTTCGCCGCTTGTGGCTTTCTCTGCCACTTTGATCACCCTCAGAACGGCATCGACCGTGGACCAACCCTCTCTGAACCCATATTGTCTATCGGAAAGACCTCTATCCTTGTCCAATTCCGCTTTAATTCTGGCTAGAAGCAGTTGTTCAAGTAGTTTCCCGAGGACATTCAGCAAGCATATTGGTATGTAAGACAGATAAAGACTAGACAGATAAAACTGCACAGATAAAACTAGACATACAAGGCTAGACAGGCATGATAAAGGATAAAGAAAACTGGACAGACAATAATACACAGACAGGACTAGAGAGACAGGAGTAGACAGACAGGACTAGACAGACAAGACTGGACATACAAGACTGAACAGACAAGACTGGACAGACAAGACTTGACATACAAGACTGGACAGACAAGATTGGACAGGCAAGACTAGACAGACAAGACTGGACAGACAAGACTGGACAGACAAGACTGGACAGACAAGATTGGACATACAAAACTGGACAGACAAGACTGGACAGACAAGACTGGACAGACAAGACTGGATAGACAAGACTGGACAGACAAGACTGGACAGACAAGACTGGACAGACAAAACTGGACAGACAAGATTGGACAGGCAAGACTAGACAGACAATACTGGACAGACAAGACTGCACAGACAAGACTGGACAGACAAGACTGGACAGACAAGACTGAACATACAAGACTGGACAGACAAGACTAGACAGACAAGACTAGACAGACAAGACTAGACAGACAAGACTAGACATACAAGACTAGTTAGACGAGACTAGATAGACAAGACAAAACTCTGTGTAGTTTTGTCTGCCTAGCCTCATATCTCTAAAATTGTTTGTCCACACATGTTTCCACATATTTATTTAAGCTAGTTTTCTAACATATAGTTTTGTTATATATTAATCTCTACTTTAAAGTAGATTTATTTAGTTTGAATATTAGCTTAGCCAGAGACAAATATCTAAAGAGCTTAACGATCAGCGACAATTTTAAATCTCGCGCCAGTTTTCTCCTCCCTTTAAATCAAACAGAACAAAAAATACATCGGAATATGAACACAACATTCTCCTGAACCTAAAGAAGAAACTTTCTAACGTGCAGTTTTATAAATGAAACGAGCGAACGCGTTTGACCGTAAATTGCTGGATTCTAAATAAAGATTCAAGCCAGACAACGTCGGTGACATTATTCTCCCTTGAAACAGTGAGGTTATACATAATCAGATTATTTACTAACAGTGCCACAGCAAATCATCAGTGAATCAAGCAACAAATGTCATGACTACTTCAAGAATTGTGAGGGGAACCAAAGGCCGGGTCTTCCTCTATGTCTGTGCGGTCCTCTTCATCACCGGCCTAATTGCCTGCTATAATAATGTCAGGGTACAATTGGATGACACCAGGAAATCTTTTGAGACATGCCGCCAAGAACAGGAGAAACTCTCAACACAACTACAAGGTATTTATTCAAATTACTTGGATGTAAACAGTTTGGAATGTATTATTGTTTGGAGTGAATTTTTTTTTACCACATTTATTATTAAAATGATTTTCTTGGTATATTTTGAAATTGCCCTATTTATCATTTAATCTACCTTTTTTCATCATCATCAGCTTTGGCTCCACAACCCATTATGGGTCTTGGCCTCCACTAGATTTTTTTTCCATTCCAATCTATTCCGGGCCTTAGCTTTCCATCTGGTCACCTTCATTGCTAATAGATTCTCCTCCACTTCCACTCTCCAAGTGCAGATATCTTGTTTTTGACCTGCCCCATGTCCTTTTCCCTACTGGTCTTTGTCATTTAATAAGTTTTGCTGGCTTTGAATTCTTCATTTGTTCGATATGACCTATCCATCTTAATCTAGCAAATTTTATAGTATAAACTACATCCATGTGTTTGTAAAGGTGGTACAGCTCATGGTTGTATCGCCATCTCCATTCTCCGTTTTCCTGTACGCCTTTATATATGTGTCTTAGAATCATTCTTTCGAAACATCCCAAAACTACCTTTTTTTCACTGTATATATATATATATGTGTGTATGCATGTAACTTTTTGAATATTATTATCGTTATTTGTAAACAAGATCTCATAAATATTGATCCTCCTCAGTTCTACACAAAAACAGAAACTGATCATTGAAATGATATTTTACTTAGCGACACTACTTAATACATATTTTTGGCCCACGGATTCAGATTTTTATTGAATCTGAATATTTGATAAGTTCTTCTAAGTCTTCGCACTCATTATTTCATTAACCATCCACATGGTAAAAAATTGTATTGTTGTAACGATTGTAATAACAATGTTAAGCTCGACTGTACAAAACAATTAGATTTTGAAATCACTTGACCTTTTTGAGTCTGTTGGGACATTTATTTATTTATTTATTTATTTACGGGTAGCACCCAATTCAAAAATATGTTTTTATAAAGGTATATGATACATGAATGCTTATAACTAAGGGTAAACCTAAAAACTATACGAATGAACATAATGCAATGGAAATCTTTGTTTCAAGCTACTTTCGGAGATATTAAAAAAATCCACTTGAATTTCGTTAGCGTTCGATATAATTCTGGCTAATGGTGAATGTATTCCATAATTGCATCTGTGGAAATCAATTGCAAAAGTCTGAGTGTTTCGAGTTACTCTAGATGGAACATGTAGGCCAATTAAGGACAGGAGATGTGGACAATCAGCATTATAGTTCAAAATCTTATGCAGAAATCTAATGTCTGCATAAACTCTACGAGTGCTGAGTTTCTCTATTTTTGTTGTATTGCGAACTTCTCTCAGTGAGTTTTGAATTAAAGGTATATTCAATTTATAGGCTAAATATCTCAAAAATTTGTTCTGAGTTTTTTCTATATTATTTATATGGATTTCATATGTTGGTGACCATACACATGAACAATACTCCAATATTGATCTAACCAAAGAATAATAAAGAGTTTTTATGGAATCGACATTAGTGAATTCTCTTGTGGTCTTGCACACAAAGCCCAGCATTTTTGTCGCCTTATTGACAACCTGCTCAAAGTGGAGATGAAAATTAATCTTGGTGTCAAAAAGAACACCGAGATCCCAAACAAAGTTTGCTCTTGTGAGAGGTTCACCTTCAATATTATACCCAAATTCAATTTGTTCAAGTGATCGATAAAAAGACATAACATTGCATTTGTTTACATTCAACTCCATGTAATTTTCAGTGCACCATTTGACAATTGAAGTAAGGTCCTTTTGAACATTTTCACAATCTTGTTCATTGTTGACATGGCTAAAGATTTTAAGATCATCTGCGAACAGCAAAAATTTTGAATGTTTAATTATTCCTTCAATATCATTGATGAATATATTGAACAAGAAGGGGCCCAGATGGCTTCCCTGTGGTACTTCTGAAGTGACGTGAATCTCCTCCGATGTGAAACTCTTGACTTTTACATATTGATTTCTGTCTCGAAGATAGCTTGCGAACCAGTTCTGTAAATTTCCATGAAACCCTATCGCTTCTAATTTCTGAAGCAAGACAGTATGATTAACTGTGTCGAATGCTTTGGAAAAATCTGTGTAAATTACATCTACTTGATGCTTCTGTTCCAGGGCACTCAACACAAATTGTGTTATTGTTAACAAATTTGTAGTTGTTGATTTACCCATGCAAAAACCGTGCTGTTCTTGTAAAATAACTTGGTTTAGTGGGGTTTTTATTTGATCACAGATCAGACTCTCTAATAATTTTGGGATTGCACTCAGAATTGTGATCGGTCTATAATTTTGTATGTTTGCTTTATCTCCCGACTTGAAGATTGGGGTGATAAAACTAGATTTCCACAAAAGTGGAAATTCCCCTAAGTTCGATGATGAAGTAAATAGATGGAACAAAGGTTTTGCCAAGGTAAATCTACATTTCTTCAATAACAATGGAGCTATTCCATCTGGTCCTGGACCTTTATTGGAGTCTAATTGGTATAATTTATTCAATATGGTTTCCAAGCTGAAATTACAGGAACTCATATCTATAGTTTTATCACATTTGAATACTAACAAATTTGCATTAGCAGTGTCCTGTTTGTAGACTGATTGAAACTGGCGTGCAAAGCCGTTAGCTATTTCATTTCCTGTTGTACATGATTGTTCTCCTAAGTACATAGTATCTGGTAAGCCATGATTTTTCTTTTTATAGTTTACAAAATTCCAGAAATGTTTTATATTCCTACCTACGTTATTTTCCGTACATTTTGTATAGTTATCATAACATTCTTTACTCATTATTTTACACTGTTTTCGAAGTTCAGAAAAAATTAAATAATCATCCCAGCTGTTACTAATTTTATAACTTTTATGAGCTTTTTTCTTTTCAAATATCAAATATTTCATATCGTTGTTAAACCAACAAGGAAATTTAGGCTTGCTAAAGCGAATATATGGAATGAAATTGTTTATTCCTGTATATAAAATATTATAGAAAATTTCTGTAGCATTATTGATGTCTGTTATACTGCCTAGCTGATTGTCCCAGTCTACAGTGGACAAGTAGAAGTTTAGTCCAATGTAATCTCCTCTTTTGAAGTTGAAATAAGAGTTGTCAAATTTCAGATCGTTGAAATCTTTGTTCAAGGTAATTGATGAGACTGTGGCTGAATGATATGGATCACAAGGCAGCAAACAGTCATCAGCAATTTCTACAGTGATAATGTCTTTATCTTTCGTGAATATCAAGTCTAGCATAACACCAAAACAATTTTTAATGGAATTTGATTGAAAGAGATTATGAAATGCTAGAGATTCAACAAGCATTTGAGCTGCATTATTATTATTATATATAGCAGATACGCCCAATTCGTCATTATACCATTCAACATTTGGTAAGTTATAGTCACCATACAGAAGCAGTTTTGTTTGGGGAAATCTCTCTATCACACTATCTACAGTTGCACAATGATCTTGATATAACTCCTGACGAGAGCTGGGTGGAAGATAGATCCCACCAATAATTAGATCTTCACCATAAGTAGATACCTTGACAAATATTTGTTCCACGTTATTCACGTTGATAGTTATGACATTACTGGAATAATGCTTCTTCACCGCTACAAGAACGCCTCCGCCTCTGGATTTTTGACTTGTTAGTATTGACCGATCTTTCCTGTATAAATCATATTGCGACAAACCAAGTTCCTCATCATGAATATTTTCGTAGAGCCAAGTCTCAGTGAAAACAATAACATCATAGTCACTGATAGCTGCATTAAGTTCTAATGTCGTAATTTTAGTTCTGATACCTCTAACATTTTGATAGTATACGCGCAATATGTTCTGTTCAATCTGGGGGCTGCCCGTAGAATTTAGTTTTTTCTTCTTTGAGAAGTGTTAGAGACAATTTTCGGCATTGCCTGTATGTATCGAATGGTTAGATTGTTTTCTCCTTTCTCAGTCCTATTATTAAGTTGTTGGCGAAGATTTCTGAGATGGTTCCTCTGATTAAGAGTTAAATCAGAGCTGACTCTAATTTCTGGAAGGTTTATTTTGTTTTTATTTCTCAGGACGAATAAAGCATCATCACTACTGTCAAGAACAACTTTTACAGGTCGGGAGGTATTATTGTTTTTGCCAACACGAAAGACTTTTTTGATGTGTAGTAGGGACATAGATAGGGACATATATTAGGTTTGAAATGTCATCTGCCTAAGTTTGTCATATTCTCTTCATAAGGTGGTATGTTAGTAGTCACAATTGTTTTATTCGAACAATTGCCCGACCACATAGGATTGAACTCGGGACCTCAGATATATAGCTCAGATCTATACCATAATAATGCACGGTATCCTGTAGTGGAAAACACCAGTGCATATACAATGAATTTTATTAATGTTATCATATTATTAATGTCTGAGTGGGACAAATATATCTCAGTACCAACAAACGCCCTAGTGTAAAAGCACTGTAAGTGTAAAAATTAAAAAATATTAAAGTAATCACTTAAAATCAACAATAGCAATATAGTTATAAATATTTACTAATTTTGAAAAAAATCCAACTTGAAATGCTTAACTAAAAATAGTGAGTTTGACATAAGAAACTTAACTATTGGAGTTATAACTTTTACAACGGAATCTATCCTTATACTGGATCTATCCTTAAGGAACAAAAAACACCTGTGTGTGACTGCCCAAAAACTGTAAACTGTAACAGACTGCCCAAAAACTGAAGACATGTCAGAACATGACCAGAAAACTGTTAGGGACTATTTGGGGGACATCACATCGGAGGCAGCACTGGACTGCAAAGAAATTGCAGTAGGTATCTTTATAGATATAGAGGGAGCGTTTGACAACACAACCCATTTATCAATAAAGAATGCAGCCACCAACAAAGGGATCGAAGACCCTATCATTGAGTGGATTCAAAATATGCTGACCAATCGTAAAATTACTGCAGCACTGGGGGGATCAACGAGGACGGTTACCACAGAGAGAGTGTGCCCACAAGGGAGGGTGTTATCGCCTCTGCTGTGGTGCCTGGTCGTTGATGATCTCTTAGATGTGCTAACAAAGAACAGGTATAAGGCAGTTGGCTATGCACACGATGTTGCCATCATAATAAGGGGTAAGTTTTGTAATACAATCATGAACCTTACACAGAGTGCACTTAACACCATCAACTGTTGGAGCAAGAAGGAGGACCTGTGTCAACCCGAGCAAAACAGTAATGGTCCCCTTTACCAGAAAGAGGAAGCCGAACTTGATAGCTCCAAGCATTGAAGGTCAGACGTTAGGGGTAACCTTGGATAAGAAACTCACTTGGAACTCGCATCTGATCAAAACGCTCTCAAAAGCCACAGCGGCCTTTTGTATCTGCCGCAAGCTTTTTGGGAAAACATGGGGACAAAAACCCAAGACCCAAGATCAGTGGTAAGACCGATTATCACCTATGGTTCACTCGTATGGTGGTACAAAACAAAGGAAATAAAGACCCAAAACATGCTACAAAAGCTTCAACGGCTTGCGTTCTTGGGTATAACAGGAGCGATGCAATCTACTCCAACCACAGCAATGGAAATTCTGTTGGACCTACTTCCACTGCACAAACAGGTAGAGAAAGAAGGTCTTCTCAGTGCTCTGAGACTAAGGTGTACATCGCCTATTCAGAGACACATGAAAATAAGGGAACAAATCGGAGAGAAATTTCTGAAGCAGCCCTGGGACGCAATGTCTCACCAAATCCCCTATTCCACCTTGGCTTTTAGTATGCGCCACCCCGGTATCGCATATATTGGGACGCAATGTCTACAGAATACGACTTTGACACAGCTGTTGAAGTGGTCATCAATGACCGCCAAAGCAGTGTTCAAAGAATCGAAAACCTGAAAGACAAAGCTTTCATGTGGTACACCGACTCATCAAAAACTGCTAAGGGTACAGGAATTGGCATATACAGCCGGAGTCACAGGGAGTCCACGGCATTGGGCCAGGCTCCCACGGTACTACAGGCTGAAATTATAGCCATTGAAAGATGCGCACAAATATGCCTAATGAAACGTCTTAAAGGAGTGCAAATTCTTAAAGCAGTTAGATTTAAATTTAAAAGCCCACAACTTTAATTCCAAAGTAACCTGGAACTGTAAACAAACCCTAAAGCAACTGGTGAAAGGTAACAGACTCATGGTAACGTGGTCACCGGGTCACCAGGGCATATATGGGAATGAAATGGCGCACTCGCCAAAAGCGGGGCCGAGGCGCCCTTCTTGGGCCCGGAGCCAACTTGTGCGCTTACAAAGGCCCACTTAAGGCAGGGGGCTAATAAATGGGAAGAAGAGCAAAGCAAACCCACTGGAAGTACACGCCAGGACAGCGGCAAGCTAAAATGCTCAAAAACTATTCTGCCGCAATAACGCAGCAGATTCTAAGCTTCTCTAGAAGAGAAATCAGAACTTTGGTAGGCATACTCACAGGACACTGTCCGGTGAGATATCACCTACACAAAATGGGAAAGGCAGAGGAGTTGCCTGTAGATTATGTGAATCAGATGAAGAAACCGCTGAACACGTAATGTGCACATGTGTAGCGCTAGCACACATAAGGCTTGTCCACTTCGGGGTCGCAAGATTGACCAGCTTGGAGCTGAGTAGCAAGCCTCTCAGGAATATCTTAGACTTCGTTCACGAAGTTGAATTCCTGGGAGAGTAATTGTAGTAGGGTGAAGCACAATAGATCAAGTTGGTCACAATGCAGAAAGGCTTTGCAGCCAAACGAGCCCTGCACAAAAAAAAAATGGGGGGCATGAGCAAATACATTACAAATAGCAGCACTAGCACTTGTGTTTTCCATTACAGGATACTGTGCATTAGTATGGTATAGATCAGTGCTTCTCAAACTAGGTAATGTAGTACTAGGTAATATAGTTAAAAATAGTATCAACGTGCAACTCTCAACGAATCGTAAACCAAACAAGCAAGGATGATTTTGAATTAATACATAACATTAATCGCGGATTGTTACATATGTGTGTGGTATGATGTATTTACATAGTCCACGAACTTTACAATAATGGGCATTTACAATTGTGGTCGTAGATAAAAATAATTATTAATTTTTACGAGATTTTGTAATACAAAAACCTATAAATATAAGCATTGCGTTTCAATGGTAAAGTGGCGGACCGGCATCGGTCCGCGGACCATCACTTTGAGATACGCTGGTATAGATCTGAGGTATACATTTGAGTTCAATCCGAGCGATGTCCGACCGCAATTGTTCGATTAAAACAAATTTGACTACTAACGTACCACCTTTACACAGAGAATATGATTAACTTAGACATATGACATTTTAAACCTAACAAGGATAGAGGAGTATGTAATCTTTGGGACCATTTCATAGACCACTGTTCTTCAACCTTTGTCATCCCGCGGAACCCTCCATTGAGAATTTTTTCTATGGAACCCTCTATTTAGTAGCACTTTGATTAACGGGAGAAATTGGATTACATGTTATGAACATGCATTTGTTATAAAAAAGTCTCATAATAAATAAATTTGCATTTATTCAAACAAAATTATAAATTCCATATAAAATATAAAATATTTGTACTATACATACATTGAAATGAAATTGTAATCAAAAGAAAAAAATATTTAAAAAAATTAATTACTGATTTGTGCTTGTTTATGACTGCATAATTTATTAATATATGGATGGATCGGTGTTAATTGGAGACGCATATCTTTTTCGGCATCAAGTCGATTCACACCAAGACAAGTGGAAAAGGATTTCTCAAAGATATAGGTTGTTACGAAAGGCAACAATTTTTTACCCGCGCGTTTGCAAATTTCTCAAAGGGATATTCTTCCCTTAATTTCATCCAGAACGGGCCAATACCATGTTGGACCACATGGTATTTTCATGTAGATTTTAATGTTGTGTCGGTACATATATCTAAAATCTATAAATTGTTCTCTTTCTTTAATTGGCAATGTTCACAACACTCATTAAAAGGATTTTCGATCCAACTTAAATTATTCCAAATGTGGCGGAAATATTCGAATAATGTCTTGCAATCCCGTTAAATGTTCCAAAATATGATTTTTTAAGTTCTGGTCGAATGCGATATTATTGGTTGCCAGGAAATGATTTAAATTAGTAAAACATTATGTATTAATTTTGGTGATGCATTCCTCCGTAAGCTTGATTTTCGATTTGATCGAGTTTACTTTGCTATTGACCTTAAAAACTGTAGTATTTGGTCCTTGAAGTGAAGGATTAACTTGGTTCATGTTCGAAAATGTTCATGTCCGCGGATGGGGTACCCAATAGAGAAACATTTTTATTTTCATTTTATGACCAAAAGTCATTCTTTATAAAAAGTTCTGCTTGTTGAGAAAATGAATTGACGATTCGAATTTTTATTTTAAAAATTTGTATTCAGACTTTACGCTAGTTTATAAAAAACTTTGTTTCATAAATTTTTTGTAAAAAAAATAAATAATGGTAAAAAGATTTGATTTTCATTATGCAATTCCCAGAGTCTGGTCAAAACCTTTCCCCTGGATAACCATCTTACTTCAGGATGAAGGAGATTTTTATGTAAGTTTCCACAATAGGGCAAATACCCTGGTATTTAGGGGTCTGGATTTGATAAAATTAACCATCTTAACGGCCTCATTGGTTTCTTTATACGTGCTATTACGCCCTTTATAATACCAACCAGAGGCGGATCCAGGATTGTCATATGGGGGGGGGGGGCGGCTTGACCTCACTGAGGGTAGGTAAAGTAAAGACTAGCAAAGAAAACACTAAAAAAACACACATTTTATTTTGCTTAACGCATAATAAATCTACTCGGATAATTTTTTGCAAATTCCTCAATGACTTCGTTAAGTTGTAGATTAGCAGAGGTATCTCGGTGAATATACAAGGAAGCCAAACCAGTTAACCTGTCTTGGGTTATTGTCGTACGAAGGTACCATTTTGTTAGTTTAAGCGAAGAGAAGCTGCGCTCCACACTACAAGTGGATACTAGTAATGTAGCGAGAATTTGTAACAAAATTTTTATATTTAAAAAAACTCATTTGTCTTTTGATGCGCTTCAGCTGCTGTTTGTGGAAGATGTTGTCTACCACTCCATATCTTCTTCCAAATAGATATTTCTCCCGATAACGAGAGAGTATAAGGTAAATCGTCACTGTAAACGCTTGCAGCTGCTACTATCGAGGTCAGATTTTCTGTGTTTACGATAGCACTTGGAACAGATCGAGAATCGAAGAGTGCTCTGCTCTCGAAAAGCGACTCGTCTAGTTCTTACTGCACTTTCTACCATCTCATAACAAAGGTTAAGATCTAATGCAACAGCCTGCAGTTGCTGTGAAAGCGAAACAGTGATTTCAAAACTGCGTCGGTTACCATTAAGATAAGACAAAGTCGAATCTTTGAATAGAAGCCTTCTGAGTAATTTGACGTTTCAGTTTGTAAAACTTAAAAAGATGCTCCGTCGTGCACAATATCATCATATAAGTGATTTTGAAAGGAGTCGCAGTAGTACCCACGCATAGTATATCGGTGATAGTACACTGCTGGTGTAGATGGTGCGAAGCTGGGGAGAATCAGCGTAGACTTGGATCAGAACGTCCAACCAACGCACCACTGGGCGTGAAGCTCTTCTTCTTACAACTTTAAGGGACAGAATTACAACGTCGCGGGGTTTGGGAAATGACTGGTTGGCTCTAAATGGCTAAAGAGTATCCATGGCTACTGTAGAATCTGCAGTTTTTGTATTAGATCCTACAGCATCGCAGAGCAAAACTTGATTGGTGCAGGGAAAGACAACATTGGACCCATGAATGGAATAACATTATCTTCAGCGATGAGTCTTGGTTCTGTTTATGGGCTCATGATGGTCGCAGAAGAGTGAGACGTCGACGCGGTGAACGCAGAATTTTGAAAATTGCTGTTGAAAGACATACGGCCGTTACAAGGGAGTTATGCAGCGGCAATCAATTTGTTACCTTGGCCATCTCGTTCTCCAGATCTATCGCCGATAGAACATGTTTGGGATATGATAGGTATTAGAATAAGTAACTTACAGTGCCCCGCTAACACTGTAATGGAACTTAGAGGTCAAATTAACGAAATTTGGAATGAAATACCCCAAGTTGATATTGATAGCCTGATTTCTAGCAAGCCTCCGCGTATTAATGAGTGCTTGGGAAATCGTGGAGGTCCAACACCTTATTAATTTTTATACATTTGTTTTTTTGTTTTTCAATTTGATTTTTTGATCATCGATCAGTTTGATCAGTTCATGTACATGATCAAATTCTGTAAATTTCATTAAAATCCTCCAATAAATACTTGGTGTTCTGTTTTTTTTTTTTAAAGGCAGTATAGAGAAGAAGATAGATAATTATTGATATGATATATTTTTAACAATTCCTCGTATGGTAGTAAATCGATAACCCGGTTAACGGGTTAATATTTACTTATATTTATTTTCCTTATCTGTACCGTGCCACCGACAATTACAAAGTAATTTATTGCCTTTGTAAGGGCAAATATCATAAATTCCAATCTCACTCTTTTTTAGAGAATGAAAATAAACATGTTTTTTATTCAGATTTTGTGCAAGGCTGATATTATGCATAGCAGGATGCAAACAAGATAATTACCGCAACAGTCCAATATAATTCATAAATATTATTCAAATATCATCTTGTTTTTCTTAAATTATAATTTTATAGTATTCTACATTTAAACTGGAAAATTAACTCATTACGTATTATTAATTATAACGTAATTTGCTTCTGAAATTGTCTATTTAATCCAGAATATTTTTCTTGTTTTTAATTATTATTTTTCTAGCTTTTTTTTTAAAAAAAGCTGAAAAAGATTAATAGAAAGGGAAAAAAAAATAGAAAGAATAAAAGAAAGGAGATGAAAAGAATTGTTATTCTTCGTCACTTATTGATTTACGGATTATTAGCCTCTTGGCCCCTGTGCACATTGTAATGTGTAGCTTTTTACGCCATTTTTTTGTTTATTTTCAGCACTCAAGACCTATTCGGGTCGATTCTGTAAAAGAAACGTTAAAAATGAATTGAAAAGACGCCGTTAAACAACGGCGTCTTTTCAATTAACTTTTACCGTTTCTTTTACAGAATCGACCCAAATAAGTCTAGAGTGCTGAAATTAGATAAAAAATGGCGTAAACAGCTATGTACATTACAATGTGCACAGGGCCCAAGAGTATAATAATAATGCGTAAAACAATAACTGACGAAGAATAACAATTCTTTTATTCTCCTTTCTTTTATTTTCAGCTTTTTTTCTTTTGCTTCTTTTCTTGAAGAAAAAATAATTAAAAACAAGAAAAATATCCTGGAATAAATTGACAATTCGAGAAGCAAATTACGTTATAATTTTGTTTCATTTTCGCTAATTTAATAAAAATATTAAAAACAAATTAAGTAATTAATAGAGATTCTAGTTTCCATTAGTATCTCTATTATTTGATTTACTTATTTTTATTATTAACGGAAATAAATAGCTGTTAACGGCGTTTATTCAATTAACTTTTAACGTTTCTCTTACAGAATCGGCCCATGCCACTAAAATGCCCATGCTAATTTACGATAAATTGTTATCTCAGTCCTAAAAAATGCACAGCAAGTGTGCTATTTATAAAAAAGTAACAATATTTAGTTTATGATTCCTTCAAGGTAAACAGAAATGATTGCAAACAATTATAATTAAAGCGTTTATTTTTAGTTAACTATGCTGTTTCATAATAGTTGTTGGAAAAGTATTTTTTTATATTTGAAACAATTACGAAAAGAATTTATAAAATATTGTTGTTTAGAAATGATGAAACGAGACTAATAAAGGCAATTTCTGTATAGGGCAGGATTTAAGAAAAACAGAAAGTAATTTGCTTGACATACTTACAAGAATAAGATTGTATGTATCTTAATTATCATGAAAATGCTGTTTTTATGTATATTTTCTTAAAGCCAAACTTAGTTTGTGGTATAAATTGTACTTTCTTTAGTTTCTTTTTTTTTAAATTATTATATTTATGTGTAAATTTGATTAATCCAATTATAATCTTTAATTATTTATAATCTTCTTTAATTATATATAATTGTAAAAAATATTGGAAATTATAGGTGATTTTTTTTTTAAATCTTGATTAATAAAGATTTAATAATATTTTAAGAAATCACAAAAAATGAAGAAATTATTTAACATAATTGGTATAAATATCATAACTACCTTATAATTGTTAATAATTTTGAAATGTATGAAGTTAATAAATATAAAAAAAATATGACAAGTTTATAAAAGTGTTGCATAGTTCAAATCGCAAACATAAAGTCTAAAAGAAGGAAAAAAATACACAATTTAAAAAAATTGCAAAGAAAAAAATTATATTTTATGAAATTTGCATAAATGAAGTTAAAATATGAAGTTTAATTTGTTATTAATATACTAATGATCCAAAATTTTCACAAATTAACTTTTATTTAAATTAATTTTTAAATAATATATACATTTAAAGTTTTTTTTGGCCCACCCTAATATATATATTATTATTATTATCCTCGGATTGCACCCAAAGTAGATGGCGCTAAGTTTTCATGGTTTTCAAATCTTTTTCTTTTTCTTGGCCCAGATTTCCCGCATTTTCTGTGAGTGTGCCTGTTTTCTTGCTTCGGTCCAGGAGGTTCCAGTCTTTTTCTTGGTCTCCTTCTTCACTTCCCACTGGTGTATTTGATGTCTGAGAGTCGTTCTGTCCTGAGTATCTGTGATGTTTGCTGCTTCTAGGTCTTGTGTTACTTGTTTCATCCACTTGGTACTGACTTTACGTTTCTGTAGGAAGTTCAGCATCTGTTTAGTTAGTCTGGTCTCCGGGAGTCTTGAGATGTGTCCGTAGAATCTAAGTCTGCGTTTTCTGATGTCGTTCTCTATGTTAGACAGTTTTTCTGTGGTTTCTATTGATTGTAGTCTATATCCTTCATCTGTGAGTTTTGGTCCAATAATTTTTCTGATGATTCGCCTTTCTTCTTTCTTCAGGGCTTCCATGTCACCTTTATTCGAGGCTATAGTTTCTGATGCGTATAGTATGGCGGGTTTGATGACTGTATTGTAATGTCTGATTTTTGTTTGGATGCCAAGGTTCTTCTTGTTGTAGATGTTTGCAGTCATGCCGTAGCCTTTTCTTACTTTCTCTATCCTTGTCTTTTGAGTTTCTTTCTCAATTCCTGTATGTTGTATAATTTCTCCTAGGTATTTGAATTTTGTAACTCTGTTTACTGTTCCGTATTTCGTCTGTAATTCTTGTTTGTCGTTTTTGTTTGTTGACAAATATATATATATATATATATATATATATATATATATATATAATATATATATATATATATATATATATATATATATATATATATATATATATATATATATTAAAAATATTAATTAATATACTCCTATAATTTTAAATAATTTAAATAATAATATAAGCGGGGGTCCTACAGCTTCTACCTCATCCCGCATTTCGATCGCCAAACTCTCTTTAAATCTCTCATAAATATTCCTGGATTGCTCTATCTCTCATCGTTTGCACAATTCCGCTTATCCAAGTAGTTGCTGGTCTTCCACGTTTTCTCTTGTTTTCTGGGATGTATTCTAATGCCCGTTTGGGCCATCTCTTCTCGTTCATGCGTTGCACGTGCCCATACCATATTAACTGTCGAGTTTCTATTCTTTTTGAGGTTTTATGAATTCTATTTGTTCTCTGATTTCATTATTTGAAATGTGCTCTCTCCTTGATATGCGACAGGCTCTTCTTAGGTAGTCCATCTCCACACAGTCTATCTTTCTGTTTGTCTTTTCTGTCATTCGTCAGCATTCTGCCCCATACGTTAGGATAGGCTCTACAACTGCTGTGTAGATTGTCATCTTAGTTCTTAAACTAATTTGGTTGGACCAAAGTAATGCATTGAGGATATGCATCGTTCTCTGACCCTGTTGCACTGTGTGTTTTATGTCACGTTCTGAAGATCCTTTGTTCGAGATTAGGCTTCCCAAATATTTATATTCCTCGCACTTTTTTATTTTTCGCAATTCTAAATCTTGATCTTCGTCCCCCTCTCCTACTCGCATATAATCCGTTTGTTCCGTCATGTTCATGCTCATACCCCATTTTTCGTATTCTTCATGCAGTTTCCTAAGCATGAAATCTGCATCTTCTTCGCAGCCAGCTATTATTACCTGGTCATCTGCGAAAAACAGTGATCATTGATTTTTATACACATTCCTGAGCATCTCTGTCTCCACTTGCACAGTGCTTCTTGGATGTATATTTTGAACAGGGTAGGAGAAAGACATCACCCTGGCTTTAGACCCTTCGTGACATTAAATTGTTTTGAAAGAGTATTTCCTGTCTTAACTCTGCTTTGCGGGTTCTTGTACATATTCTGCAATGCTCAATGTGTATACGTTTTATTAAGGTCCGTCTTCGTCAAAACCTTAACCCATTATCTACCAAGTGTTCGATTTTTCGAACACTGACTTTGACATTTTTTTAAGCTACCATAATTATTAATTTGTAGATAATCATTATCATTATGTTATTATTTCAAGTTTATACTTTTAGAAAATAACGTGTATAATTATTTATTAATAATAGGTTAATTGGTAAATCAATTTTTATCAAGTCCTTTTTATAGAGTTATTTACAAAAATTTATTTATCATAATTTAAAACTTTTTTAACGTTTATTCATAATTGAAATTTGTTCTAAAAAGAGTAAAGTTTTATTGTTAATAATTACTTTTCATATACAATACATTTTTAATTTTCTAGGAGATCGTAAAAGTACATGTTCGATTTTTCGAACATTGGTCACTTCGCAGCATTTTTATTTTCAGTAATTTGCTCGCGCTCTGGGAGACTAACATCAATATATACTATAAATTTTTCGTTATATGATAATTAATACTAGTATAAGTTAATTTATAAAATAGTTATATTTGATATCAATCAAAAATTCTTATATCTATGATACATAATATTTGTTACTGTAATCTGTGATTCGAGAAAAGATCTCATAATCAGTAATATTTTGATGATTTGAAGATGAAGAGGATTTAGATGAAGCTGACATACTCATGAATACAAATATAAGTGCTTTACAAGAATTGGCGGGTTCGATGGAATTTACTACTTGTAATAGTAATAAATCTGTACCAAAGCAGCAAAAAAATCTCGTACTTACACTCCTCTAAATAAATTTGGACAACCAAAGTGAACTAAGAAAAAGAATAAGGCACAGCAATTTGAATATGATTTTGCTCCAAATTCCAAACCTCTCGACGACGTACCTGAAGAACTACATCAAAATTTAAAAAAAATTGTCACCACACCTGAATTATTTGCAAAATGTTTGTATTGAAATGTATCGTTGATCAATCGAATTTATAGATGCAACAACATAATATAGAAACTATGGTGACTGACGTTGAGATAAAATGATTTTTAGGTATACTATTGATATCAGGACATCATACACTTCCAGCTATTTCTCAATATTGATCCAAAATTATTGGTTCAAAACTCTTGGATTACCTTTGTCACAAAAAAACTTTCGAGTTATCATAACGGAGCATTTACTTACTACATCAGACTCAGAAGAAACTGAATTGTCTGTCGAGATAAATAAAAATAATTATAATAATTGCAGACCTGATAATTTAACTCATTTATCAGGTAAGCATATGCTTGTTGAACAAGAGGACAGAAAAGTGTGAAAAGTATTACATGTGCCAAAAATGTAATAAGCATATGCACATCAAATGCTTTGATGATTATCAGAAATAAGGAGTTGATATTAGAAGTAATGTTTTATCTATAATTTTTCTTCTTTTAATTATTGTTCATGCAAGGAGTTAAGTGTTTTTCAATAAAAAAGTGTATTTACAATAAAGAAACAAGACAAAAAACAACAAAAATTTGCAGCTGTAGCCTCACTTTAACTGACTAACTTTTTACTTAATGCCAAGTGACCAGTGTTCGAAAAATCGAACACCATTTTTCTCGGAACCAACGAATGGAATTTTTTTTTTTTTTTCTTAAATTGGACTTATTTTATGATCAAGTAGTTTATATCAGGCGGTAATTTTGTTAAAATCCATTTTTTTTTGCTCTGGTAGATAATGGGTTAAATAAAAGTTTAACCCATTAACATACAATGACGTCTCTAAGATGTCATGTATATGTGATAAGATCACATGTATATGGACACGTCAACACGCATTTTATTCGTATGTCAAGGGGTTAAGAGGAACAGTATCGTACGCCTTTTCCAGGTCTATAAAAACAAGATGTGTTGAGAGGTGGAAAGGTTGTCGAGCTGTCCGTTTTTCTATTAGTTCTTGAAGGGTAAATATATTGTCATTGCAGGATCTTCCCGCTCGAAAACCACTCTGTTCTTCTATTTCCATATATTGAGCTTCAATTCTTTTTTTTTAGTATACGACCATACAACCGTCCCAACGAGCTGGTTACACTGATTCCTCTATAATTTCCACACTCTTTCCTATCTCCTTTTTTATATATCGAGCTAATGTAGGCTATATTCCATTCTCCCGGAATATCTTGGCCTTCAATCAGGCACTTATTAAAAATCTCTGCTAGTGCCTCCAATAGAGAATCTGTCCCATATTTCACCAACTCGATGGGAATGTTTCACGGCCTTGAGGCTTTTCCGTTCTTCATTTCCTTTAGCTCTTTTCTTATTCCTTATTTATTTCATGAACATCTATGTTCTCTACCTCCGTGGTACCTTTTAGCTCCTCCAAAAATCGAGGTTTTCAGTCAGTAGTGTTTTATAGTGCACTCCCATTTTTTTATTTAGTATCAGGTTAATATTTCCTTCGTCTTTCCTCTCTTTTCTAAGGTTTTTTTATAAATTTCCAAGCCTGACTGACTCTAGTTCTTCCTAAGTATCTTTCCACCTCTTCAACCTAACATTCAACCTAAATTCAACCTAACATTTTTGCTCCCACATTTCGTTTTTTCTTTTGGTAGCTAAACTCTTTGTTTCTCTGTTCAGCCTAATGTATACTTTCCTGGCTGCTGTTTCTTTTGTGGTAAGCCATGTTTGGTACGCTTTCTTCTTATCGTTCACCGCTCTTTCTTACCTGTGTTAAGTTGGCAGAACCAACTCGGAAAAAAAAAATCCGCGACGGCACATAATAATCCGCTTTTTATCCGCTAACGATTGTAAAAAGAAAAAAATTTCTCGCTCTTCCCATTTCCCGGGAAAATGGGGTCCCGCTAACTTAACAAAAAGTTAACGGTACCCATTCTAAAAATAATTATATTGAGAAAATAATTGCACCGGAATTATCCGCTTTTTATCCGCTAACGATTGTAAAAAGAAAAAAAAAAATTCGCACTTCCTATTTCACGGGAAAATAAGATGCCGCTAACTTCACAGAACGTTAGCGGGATCCATTCTAAAAATAATTATATTGAGAAAATAATTGCACAGAAATTATCCGCTTTTTATCCGCTAACGTTTGTAAAAAGAAAAAAATTTCCCGCCCTTCCCATTTCCCGGGAAAATAGGATCCCGCTAACTTAACAGAAAGTTAGCGGGAACCATCGTAAAAATAATTATATGAGAAAATAATTGCACCGGAATTATCCGCTTTTTATTCGCTAACGATTGTAAAAAGAAAAAAATTCCTTGCCCTTCCCATTTCCCGGGAAAATAGGATCCCGCTAACTTAACAAAAAGTTAGCGGGATCCATTCTAAAATAATTATATTGAGGAAATAATTGCACCGGAATTATTCGCTTTTAATCCGCAAACGAATGCCGCGAGACTTTTCATTTCCCGGGAAAATTCGGGATTTTTTTTTCACGGAGTTCGTTTGTGGATGAAGCAAAGGTTATCATGTACTATCGCGGCGAAATAAGGATACCGAGGATAAAATTGCTGTGAGGTAATTTTAAAGAACAAAGAAAGAAAGGGGTAGATAATGAGGAAGAAGAGAAGAATCTACGATTATTTAGAGGAAAAAATTGATTTATTAAGTTCTGTTAAAATTCTGATAAACCTCTGAAAACAATTCTATAGTGAAAGCTTAATCGCAACGAGAATAAATAAGTAATTTCGGGCTGACACGATTCCTCGTATCCATCACAGTAATGCAAACCATTCACCGGAAATAGATAGCGGATTTCGGAACGGGGTGGAGTCTAAATGTTTTTGTTTTTCCCCGGCCGAATCGTCACACGTTATTTCTATTGCCCCGTTCAAAAAGGCATCGGCGCGGCGGCGAAATGCTAGGGCCTTTCAAAGATGCGGGCGGCATACTAGGACTTTTCAAAGGTGCAAGCGGCATGTTAAGGCACTTTCAAAGACGCAAGCGGTATGTTAGGTCTTTTCAAAAATGAAATGTTCTTTTGGTTGCCTTCCTCCCTCCTACGGTGGGGTAAGAGGGCAGTTTTAGTTAGTGGAGCTATTGCCACCCCTCTCTTTCTTTGTTCTTCAAAATTACCTCTCAGCAAATGTTTTCCCCGATATCTTTATTTCTCCGCGATAGCACCTGATGATGACTTTTACTTCCTACACAAACTAATTACGCGAAAAAAAAAACTCAATTTTTCCGGGAAATGAAAAGTTTGGAAATTATTTTTCTCGCGGCATTCGTTTGCGGATAAAAAACGGATAATTTCGGTGCATGTATTTCCTCAAAATATTTGTTTTTAGGGTGGGTCCCGCTAACTTTCTGTTAAGTTAGCCGGACCCCATTTTCCCGGGAAATGGGAAGTGCGGTAAATTTTTTTCTTTTTACAATCGTTAGCGGATAAAAAGCGGATTATTGTGTGCCATCGCGGATTTTTTTTTCCGAGTTGGTTCTGCCAACTTAACAGAGGTTCTTTACACCGCAGTCCGGATTTTCATGCTGGGTTGTTTCCTTAACTCCTAGAGCTTCTTTCGCAGCCTGCTGAACACACTGTTTAACATTCAGATATTGTGCCTCAGCTGTTTCCCTTCTATTTAAGCCTGTTAGTCTTAGCTTGTAATGAAACTTTACTGATTCTTGTTTTAGGCTATCGATGTTATATTTAATATTTTGTAGTTAGGAAACTTCCTCGTCCTTCGTCTCGTTCTGGTTGCTTGTTTTTCTGTAGTGTATGACAATCTTTGTTACCACCATATAATGATCAGACCCGCATTCAGCGCTACGATAGACCCTCACGTCATTCGTTTGAGGTCTTGAATTTTGAGGTTGGATAAAATAGTCAATTATGGATCTTAGTTTTTTCTTTGGTTGTTCCCATGTGTACTTATGATTGTCCTTGGTCTGATAAAAACCGTTCATTATTCTTAGGTTCAGGCTTTGGCATAATTCTATAAGTCGTTCCCCGTTGTTGTTTATTCGTTCTTCGCCATATCTTCCGGACCGCATCTTCCTCTTTTCTGCCTACCCGGGCATTAAAATCTCCGCAAAGACATATTTCTTTGGAGTGACTTACATTAATCAGGACATCCCTTAATCTATCATAGAACTCGTCTTTAACTTTGACGTCGGTATCGTCGCTTGGAGCGTATGCTCCTATAATGACAAACGTTCAACCGTTTCTTTCTAATCCCATCGTAATAATCTGCTCATCTATCTCTTCCCACCTCTTTATGTATTTCTTTAGCTTTTTATGTATGGCTATTTGACACACCTCTTTTTGCTCTGGCGCTTTTTTCTACTCCACTATAAAAGTGGATATATATAGTCATCTTTTGTTTCATTTCCTTTTCCTTTCTTCTTGGTTTCGGTGAGAACACATCTTTCATTTGTCGCTCAATCTATCTTTTGTCGCTTAAGTTCCTGAAAAACTTCTGTCTCTTTAGTTCTTAAACCTTGTACATTCCATGTAGCCATTTTCATCGACCTTTTTCGTAATAAAAGTCGTATTTTCTTTCCGTTCGTCTTCCGAGGCTTTTGATCGTAACTTTTAGCAAGTGGTTGTGTTCACGGAAAAAAGGTTGCTAGCCTTGCGTTCCAACCCTCCTCCTTTATCCGGGCTTGGGACCGATACCAGCATCTGACCTACTCAGTTCAACCAGTATACTGGATAATAATAATAAATAAATTTTTATTTAATTTAATATTTATACAAAATTCAACAATTTGGAAAATCTGTAAAATATATTAGATAGATTAGACCAAACAGGCAAGACTAAACAGCTAGACAAGACTATAAAGAGAAGATAAGACAAAACTGAGAAGACCAGACCAGACAGATAGACAAGACCAGGGAGGAAAGAGTCGATAGGCAAGATTAGAGAGATAAGACTAGACAGATAAGACTAGACAGACATGACCAGACCAGACAGATAAGATCAGACAGAAAACATCATACAGACAAAACCAGGCAGATAATACTAGACAAGATTAGACAGCTAAGACTTAACAGACAAGAGTAGACAGACAAGACTACATAGACTAGACCGGCAAAACTACATAGACTAGACAGACTATGGTTTTGCATGAAAATGTAAAAACAATTAAAAGAAAAACGAAATTAAACTAAATTAAAGGAACTAATTAAAAATGAACATTGACTAGATTCTAGCTTCTAATTTAAAACATTATGTCTAACATAGATCTAGAAGTAATATAAATCGTATAACATGTTAAATACAAATGTAAATATCAACTCTGGTGAAAATGAAGTAAAACAAAATGTTTCCAAGAGGAAAGAAGTGTGACAGCACAAATGTCAACACTTCTTCGACGCTTTACAGAAAATCATTTCACCGAAACTTCACTGTTCAAATTTTAGTGTTCCAAAAGACACTTCCCTGACACTTCTAAGACTAGACATGCAATTGTAGCCCGGCAAGATTAGACAGACAAGACTAGACAGATAAGGCTTGACAGACAGTGCTGGACAGACAAGACTAGATAGACAGGACTATACAGACAAGACTATACCGACAAGGCTAGACAGACCAGACTAGATAAGACTATACTAGTCAGAAAACCGTTCATTATGGCTATACATAATGTATATGATGGCTATACATTCATATATAGCTACAAGGCTAGACAGACTAGATAAGACTATACTAGTCAGAAAAGATTTTTTTTAAGGTGGCTGGGGGAAGCTCTACCAGCCTGCGTGCGGTGCTATCATCCGCTAAACCCCTAGTCCACTTGGCGACATTGTTTTTTTCCACCCCGGAATCATTATTATCTTCAGGGTAGATCGCCCAGAGAAGCTTTTCTCTCTCTCCTAGGTATTAAGCCTTGGGATCTTCCCAGCAGTTTTTTTTTCCCAACAAGAAAGACAAGACAGACAAGATTGTACAGAGAAGACTAGACAGACAACACTAGATAGACAAAATTCTCCTCCTCGGTAGTGTAGTTGACAACATACCCGCTTTTCAATGCGGGAGACCCTGGTTCGAATACTGGTCGGGGAGGTGACAACTAGGACGGTTTTCACTAACTAAATAAATAAATGCAAAATCTGCGATACCGGGGTGGCGCATACTAAAAGCAAAAGTGGAATAGGGGCTTTAGTGAGAGCTTCCCCCAAACCACCAGACAGACAAAACTAGACAGACAGTCTCACGATAAGGGAGATTAGTCACCCCAGTTCCAACTCATGTTTAGACAACTTTGCAGTGAATACTGACATGTCTCTCACAGCTGAAGTGCTAAATTTCCACAGATCAGACCATCTTGCTCTACGAATAATCTTTAAGTCGGAGAAAGCTCTCTCCGTCATTGTAGGAATTTCTAAGACGAAAACATGACGAAATTTATTTGTTTTTAATTTTCAAAGAAACAAGCACAAGGGGTATACAAGGTGTGCCATTTAAAACGAAACAGACGGTTTTTCGGATAGTTAAAGATGGTTTCTCAAAAAAACGCTGGTTTTACAAGAAAATTTGTAGCCAAATCACTTAACATCTTCGCGCTGGGACCACAACCCCTAAAATTTTAAATGGCACGGTGGGGTAAATTATATCTCATTTGAAAGCCCGTTTAGCCCTGAATACTAAACGGCTAACATTTTCTAAAACCATCGATTTGTTTTCGAGATTATTTAATTTCAAGTTATGACCGCGTTTTTAGTTTATGTCGTTGAAATAAAATGGTGATCGTTAATTTGAAGACTATTTGACTTTTCAACAAGATGGAGCGCCACCACATTATACACAGGCTGTTCGGAAGTTTCTGGACAGAGTTTTCCCGGGACAATGGAATGGACAAAGCGGTGCTATGAAATGGTCGGCCCGCTCACATGATTAAAGTCCTCTGGACTTTTTCTTGTGGGGTCATCTAAAGAGTAGAATTTATGCAAAAGAACCAGAGTCTCTGGAAGAGTTACGTCGACGCATTATTGAAGAATGCTGTCAAAATAGGTATCGTCCATTAATCACGTGAGGCTCGAATTTTGTGCCGGGTTTGTGAAGAATCACGAAATATGACATGGGGGGAGTGTGGTAGTGAGATATCACGTGTATTTATTTTTTCAATGAAAAATATTTTTTTTAAACCGAAAAGCGGCGCGCGACATGTACCAAATAATAAACGTGATTATGGGAAAGGGGGTGGGACAGGGGGTGGGTAAATACACGTGATTATGGGGCATGATTTTAAATTATGCTTAACCTAAAACCTCACCACGTATCATCGGGGCGGAGGGGGGCTTAAAAAGTTGCTCAAAAAAATCACGTGATTAATGGACTACCCCTTACGCCCCAGAATCCTCCAAAATATAAGAGAACATTTCGAGCCGAATTTGTATTTTTGCATGAAATTTGATGGCGCACAATTTGACCGTTTGTTAAACTTATACAAATCTTTTCTGGCGTTGAATTGTGTTTTTTTTTTCGGGGTTTTTTTAAGGACCTATTCAACAATAAGGGCTTCCTTTCAACGACATAAACCAAGAACACGTTCGTAACTTGAAATTAAATAATCTCGACAACAAATCGATACATTTTGAAACTATTAACCGTTTAGTATTCAGGGCAAAAAGGGCTTCCAAATGAGGTATCAGTTGCCCCACCGTGCCATTTAAAATTATAGGGGTTGTGGTTCCAGCGCGAAGGGGTTACGTGATTTGGCGACAAATTTTCTTGTAAAAGGTGTCCCCCTCACAAACAAAGTTGACGTGTCCGAGCGTTTTTTTTAAATTAATCTTAACAAAAGCAGATGAGACTATCAACATTTGAACGAAAAATCCTAAAAAAGATTTATGGTGCTGTCCAAGAGGATAACGTCTGGAGAAGAAGATATAATTTTAAGCTTTATAACTTATACAGAGGGTCAGGAAACAGAGACATAATAACAACAATCTAGATTGGCAGGTTAAGATGGGCAGGACATGTAGTAGGCTGTGACAACAACGTGCCAACGCGAAGAAACTTTGAGGCCATACCAACCGGCAGTAGAGGCAGAAGGAGATCAAGGCTGAGATGGAAAGACGGCGTTTCTGAGAATGCCAGAAAAATTGGTGCAGCTGACTGGAAGGTCCGTGCCACAGACCAGAAAGGATGGCGGACGAGGCTGGCAAAACAGGCCCTGTAGGGCTGTACCACTACTGATGGTGATGATGAATCTTTAACTATCCTTTCGGATAGTTAAAGATTCCTCTGTTTCGTTTTCAATGGCCCACCTAATTTAACAGGCCGAGGCCGAATACAGACGTCGACGGTTAATGGAGCTTTTTTTACAAACTATCAAGCTCCACTTTGAGGAAAGCTTTCCCATATCAATAATGAATTATAATAAACAAACAAAAAACGATTTTCGGTGATAAAACATTGAAGGGTATTAAAGAATGAATGGATTTATTGCACACGTTATCCCGGACAGTCCCATGTTTAAAAAGGTACACAATGTGAAATATAGATTTGTTAAAGCAAGAAAGGAGGAAACACTATCACAATAAAATCCAGAGAGGTAAAAATACTATAAAATCTACATGGGAAGTAGTAGTGCACGATATTACTAATATCAAATCTACTATACAACAACAAATAAACTCTAGACTGGGGTCGGAAGTCACACCCGACATTATTAATAACTTCTATGCAGATAAACCCTGCAGATAAACCATGCAGATAAATATAACAAAAGAACTAAATAACTATACATACAAAAACATGCTGGTAACTAATTCACACATATTCTGTTTAGAGCCAACATCACATGCAGAATTAATTCAAGCGATTATAACTCTAAAAAACATAAAAAGCTCTCGTTTTGATGAAATCCCAATGGTAGTTGATAAACTTGTCGCTGAAGAACTCTCACAACCACTGCAAGTTATGATAAATAACGTATTTGAATGTGGAATTTTTCCCAGAAAACCGAAATGTTTAAAATAGTACCCATATTTAAAAAGGGAAACCAAGACAATTTAAATATCTACAGGCCAATCAGCTTGCAATCATCATTCTCAAAAATGAGCTGATATGTAATAGATTATTAATCCTTCTTAAACAAGCACCACATCATTAGCCAGCGACAACACGGATTCATTAGAGGACGGACAATTGAGACTGCATGCTTTGAATTCCTAAAAGAGATAATGGGCCAACTGGAAGGGCACAATATACCATGTGGGATACCTTTGGATCTCTCCAAAGCGTACGACACCGTCAACTATTCTCTATAGAATAACTCTAGACCTTCTAACGTCATATCTAAAAGACCAACCGAAATTAACACCTCGCAAGATAAACTCAGATCGAGGCCGAGTACCATAAATATATAAATAGACAGACATGACTAGAGAGACAAGAATAGATAGACAAGACTAGACAGAAAAGACTAAACAGACAAGAATAGACAGACAAGACTGATTTGATTTGACTAGACAGACAGACAAGACTGATTTGATTTGACTAGACAGACAGACAAGACTGAACAGACAAGAATAGACAGACAAGAATAGACAGACAAGAATAGACAGACAAGACTAGACAGACAAGACTAGATAGAGAAGACTAGACAGACAAGACTAGACAGACAAGACTGGACAGACAAGACTAGACAGACAAGAATAGACAGACAAGACTAGACAGACAATACTAGACAGACAAGACTAGACAGACAAGACTAGACAGACAAGACTAGACAGACAAGACTAGATAGACAAGACTAGACAGACAAGACTAGACAGACAAGACTAGACAGACAAGACTAGACAGACAAGACTAGACAGACAAGACTAGACAGACAAGACTAGACAGACAAGACTAGACAGACAAGACTAGACAGACAAGACTAGACAGACAAGACTAGACAGACAAGACTAGACAGACAAGACTAGACAGACAAGACTAGACAGACAAGACTAGACAGACAAGACTAGACAGACAAGACTAGACAGACAAGACTAGACAGACAAGACTAGACAGACAAGACTAGACAGACAAGACTAGACAGACAAGACTAGACAGACAAGACTAGACAGACAAGACTAGACAGACAAGACTAGACAGACAAGACTAGACAGACAAGACTAGACAGACAAGACTAGACAGACAAGACTAGACAGACAAGACTAGACAGACAAGACTAGACAGACAAGACTTGACAGACAAGACTAGACAGACAGGACTAGGCAGACAAGACTAGACAGACAAGACTAGACAGAGAAGACTAGACAGACAAGACTAGACAGACAAGACTAGACAGACAAGACTAGACAGACAAGACTAGACAGACAAGACTAGACAGACAAGACTAGACAGACAAGACTAGACAGACAAGACTAGACAGACAAGACTAGACAGACAAGACTAGACAGACAAGACTAGACAGACAAGACTAGACAGACAAGACTAGACAGACAAGACTAGACAGACAAGACTAGACAGGCAAGACTAGACAGACAAGACTAGACAGACAAGACTAGACAGACCAGACTAGACAGACAAGACTAGACAGACAAGACTAGACAGACGAGACTAGACATTCAAGACTAGACAGACAAGACTAGACAGACAAGACTAGACAGACAAGATTAGACAGACAAGACTAGACAGACAAGACTAGACAGACAAGACTAGACAGACAAGACTAGAAAGACAAGACTAGACAGACAAGACTAGACAGACAAGACTAGACAGGCAAGACTAGACAGACAAGACTAGACAGACAAGACTAGACAGACAAGACTAGACAGACAAGACTAGACACACAAGACTAGACAGACAAGACTAGACAGACAAGACTAGACAGTCAAGACTAGACAGACAAGACTAGACAGACAAGACTAGACAGACAAGACTAGACAGACAAGACTAGACAGACAAGACTAGACAGACAGGACTAGACAGACAAGACTAGACAGACTATAAAGACAAAACTGGAGAAACAATACTAGATTTGATGATTTGATCTGACCAGTCGAGTGGAGAGGTTGTGCGCGAGAGTACCGAAGTTACAATTTATTTCGCTAACTAGAAAAATCAATTCAAATCAAAATGCCAAGAGATCTAAGATCATCGACAGAAAAATTTCCTGAAAACGTAATTGATTACATTAGTAGTTCGGCTTTTGCAGAAATTATTAGTAGAATAATAAAAAAATAAGTTGAGCCGCTTAAAAAGCAGATTTCTGAGCTGATAGAAGAAGTATAAAATTTAAAAATGGAATATATGAAGTTAACTCATATAATACATCACAGCCAGAGACGGTAGAGAATAATATTATTTTAAGAAAAGAATCGATTGTCGCAGAAGAACAGCCCTCGAGTTCGGTCATTTACTAGTAACACTTATTATTATTATTATATATATATATATATATATATATATATATATATATATATATATATATATTTACTATAACTAATATAATCAACGCTTCGTTTAATGAGGAGCAGTTCCCAGAAATATTAAAATTTGGAATAAACATCCCAATATTCAAGAAAGCGGAAAAAACAGCAATGCATAATTATAGGCCAATAGTTCTTTTTAACGCCAATTCTGGCAAAAATTTTCGAGTATTGTATGCTAAAAAGAATGACTGGATTTATAGAGAAATATAAGCGAATACTGACACAACATGGTTTTTGCAAAGGCAGGTCTACCACAACTGCCCTTGTAGAATTTTAGAATGTATTATTAGCAGAGCTGGATAAAGGGAAACACCCCATAGGGATTTTCTGTAACCTGACCAAAGCTTTCGACTGTCTCGCACAACACCTTGATGAACAAATTATATGATTTCGGAATACGAGGGAAAGCTTGGAGATGGATTAGATCCTACCTGACAAATAGGAAACAATACGTTACGGTGTCGAATGGAAACGAATTGGGCAACTCCGACATCATTGAGACAAATATCTGGGTTCCTCAAGGGAGCATTTTAGCACATTGAAACGGCCGCATTGCACCTTGTATGCTAATGATACGAGTTTTATTTGTCGCGGAATAATTTGGAAGAGAACATTGAACATGCCCAGTTACTGTTAAAATCTCTGAATAAATGGTTCTCTGCGAATTCTCTGCACCTCAACACAGATAAAACAGAGTACATAATATTTAAAACTGTAAGAAGTTCACATATTTCGAACCTCGAACTTGAAATACAAAATCAACAAATAAAAAGAACTAAGCAGGCAAAACTGCTGGGTATTTATCTGGAGGAGCACCTTCGTTGGGTAACAACAACGCAGAAAACATGTGCAACTCTACATAAAAAAGCCTTTCAATCAAGACAACTGAGGAGACTTTTAAACACAGACGATCTCCTAATCTGGTACTATGCCGAGGTACAATCGTTACTGGCTTACGGTATTATATTATGGGGAGCTTCGTCACAACTAGAAGCAGCACTAATTGCACAAAAAAGACAGGCCCCATTTTAAACCTTTCGCTACGGGAACCGGATAAAGCCGTAAAATATTTTCGTGCACCGTGTACGGGAACCGGATTAATACGCAAGCGTTTTTTCTGTCCTTAATATGAGAAATCAGCTCATCCGCTGTATTATAATTATCATATACACTACTAAAAATGTTATAGATATATCAAAATTTGATTTCGGTGTAATCAATTTTTTCGGCCCAAACTACGTTAACCGTACAAACCCGCTTACATCATTTCAGTCCAGCCCCTAAAAAAGCGCATCAACCAGGACTATCCAGCCTTTCATTTATAATTCCGGACGTATGGTAAGCCCACCAAGAACTTTATTGCGTATTATTTTGGTTACCCATTAAGAAAATAAAATGAAACATATAAAACTACTACAAACTGCGGGACCCGTATTTAAACGCAAAGATTAAGTACCTAACTACGGGAACCGTACGAATCCGCACTACCCTCAGCACCCCGTACACAGGGCACGACTTGTAGAAAAGCACCCCGTAGTAAAAAGGTTAAAATGCTGGGAATACTTACCGTCGTAAGCCTTTATATACTCGAAACCGCTTCGTATATTCACAAACACCGAACTAAGTTCCAAAAAAAAACGAAGACAAGCATAATTATTATACCAGAGGTAAAAATCTTTTGGATACCAAGAGGAGACACTTAACCCTATGCAGTCATGGAGTCGAAAACAAAGGAGCTCAGATTTACAATCATGTTCCAACTAATCTGACAAATAATCTAAATAAAACTAATAATACAAGAAATTTCGTAAGAAGTTGAAGGAGATGCTACTCACTAATACAATATATTCACTTTGGTGAATTTTTTTCTTGTAAATTTAATAATTAATTTGTAACATTTATGACACATTCTATAGATACTTGTATCTCAATTGGGAAATAAATATTTTGATTTGATTTTGATTGGACTAAACCGACAAGACTAGACAAACAAGACTAGACATACAAGACTAGACAGACTAGACTAGATAAACAAGACTAAACAGACATTTTTTGATAAACAAGACTAGATAGAGATATGACTAGACAAACAGACAAAACTAGATAAGCTAGACTTGACAACGTTAGGAAGGCAAGACTATACACATGAGACTAAAACGAGTTTTATTTGACCTTTTACTCGACCTTTATATGCTATTTATTCATATTCAGTTTTTTATTCATTTATCTAATCTGTAAGTGTTTTGCTATTGTAGTTCTATACGATTACAAGCAGAGACTAGAAAAATCTTTGAAAAGTGAAAAAGGTGAATTCCAAAGATTGAAAAATGAGCAAGAATCCAAATTGAATGAAGAGAAATTTAAGCATGACAAAATTAATGAGGATTCGAAATTAAGGTTTTCCACACTGCAACAGCATTACAATCTTTTACAAGTAAACTCTAATTATATTTTCTACATAAAATTTTGTGGGTTTTTTTCTGTTTAGACACAACATGACGACTTCAAAGAAGAATGCAGTAAAATCCAACGTCAACAATTAGACGAGATTAATATTTTGCAGTCAAAATTGAAAGAAGTTAAAGAGCAACTGAAGAGAGCCGAGAATGATAAAGAAAATTCCATACAAAACTTAAAGGTTTAAATGAAAATTTTATGGTGATTAGGGTAACTTTTTAAAATGTTTTAATTTTAGACTCAAAATGAATTGCTCAAGGAAGAAAAAGCAAAACTATTGATGAAAATTCAGGTTGTAAATTTCTACTAATTTTTACTTCAGTTTGTCAAATTTTTACTCACAGTAATTCTGTTTTTTTTTAGAATGCTCATACACATAAAGAAGAAACTCCTCGAACAGAAATCTCAACAACATCCTTCTCAAAAATCATCACCGTTGGTAAATCTCATTATGTTGTTCCCGATTTACAAAATGGGAGAAATAGTGTATTAGAAGCACCTGAAAATCCTGCAGTGGAGCAACCCGCCCAAGACACTCAAGTCTTGCCTTTACCTGTAATGAACGCAATCTCGGTTAGCTCAAGCACCCCAAACAGTTTAGCTTCGAAACCCGACATGAAATTAGCCCCGCCGCTTAAATCTCCAGCAACACCTGCGACTATAAGAAAAACAGCTTCAAAAGAAAGCAAAATCAAAGACACCTTACAAATTCCCCTCTCCGTTAAAAGAATCCCTGAAGGTGTTGTTAAACCTGTTGAAAATCAAGTTGATAATGTTCAAAATAACCAGATGAATGAAGATAAAATTCCTTATATGAATCAATTACCCGTGGGTAATTTGCCGTTGAAAGTGATGCATGACGAAAATGTTGCCAATGAAGAATACGATGGCCTTGGAGATGATAAACAGATGAATCACATGAATGTTAATGGGCTGCTGAAGGATTATCAACATGATGACGTCGAGGATGACGACGGTGAGGGAAACGGTTTGATGGATCCAGCAATTCGGAATTAGGTATAATATATTAATTAGTATTTCGAGGAATTAATCTCTTCCTTTATATATACTTACATATATTTTGTTTGTCTACAAATACTTTTTTAAATATAGGAATTATCGGCCATATTTATTTATTAAGTATTTAAAATGCAATACTAGGAGGACTTACGTGGAATTACTTTTTTTTAATATGTCAAGATGTTATTTTGTACAGATTAATTGAAAAAATAACTGAATAATGAACAATAAATATTTTTATTGTTCTTTTAGATTTGGGTGGTGATTTGTTGTATAGATCTATTGTACCCCATCATCTTCCTCTAATTGTTGGTATACTTTCCCTAGTGATAGACTAGGTAGAAATGCATGCCGTATAGCCGGAACCTATAGCGATAGAGTTGGTAGAAATAAAAAGTCAATGATATCTACATAGTGATTTCGGAGTTTTAGAAATGACGTTAAGGAAAAAACAATTTATTGTTTGTGCCTCAAGAATTTTACAAAGCTATAAAAAATGTTCGAAAGAATTTCATTCTAAATGGTGTGAAACGTGCGTAGTTCACTTCAACTTTTCCTTTCCTTTTAGCCTGTTTTCGTCCACTCCTGAACATAGGCCGCTTCCTAATGCTTCCTAATTTCGATCTTTCCTGCATCTTACTTTCATCCAGTTTACACCAACTTGCCCAAGACCTGCCAACACTCCTCTTCGACCTCCATTGTAGTAGGATTTTAGGCCACTTGATGTTGGCTCTCGCTATTTGACCCGCCCATTGCCACCTAAAACGCACCACTCAGTCCACCACATCTATGACCCTCCTGATTTCTTCATTTCGAATTTTGTCCGTAAGGTTGATTATAGGGTATATACAAAAAACGACTTTTTTATAAACCGGTTTTCGAATTCCAGATTTCCAAAAAAACGGTTTTAGCCGGTTTTCAAATTCTTGTCAAGAAAAAATAGAATAAGGAAATATAGTTTATTTAATTAATATAAAATAACAAAAAACGATATCAATATCAAAATTAAAATTTTAGGATTACACATTACTTATACAAAATAACGAAAATTGAAATTGAAAAATGAATTGAAATACAAAACACAATATTGGCTGAAATTGAAAATACTCCTTCACTAGTTACTGAACTTTTATAGTTTTCTTTTACATAACTTTTATGGTTTTATAGTTTTCAGGGCATCAAACAACAAATCTAGGTTTTTTGTTCTTTTATTTGTTGCCTCAAATAACGGAACTTCAGCTTGCAGTGTCTTTGGTTTTGTAGGTTTTTCTTCAGGGTCTTCAAGAAACTTATGAATTTATTTTTCCATGGCTTCCTTTAAAAAAGCATTACACTTATGAGTAGTTTCTTTGATTTACTCTTGATCAGAATCTTTCGTTTCTTTTACTGTATCTTTCCAGATAACTTAATAATTTCGGTTTTTGAAGTTGAGTACCCTAGAAGAAAGTACCCTAGATTTCCTTGCTGAACTGGAAATTATTTTGTAAATACAGCAATAGAGAATTTTTTCTTGAATTCGTTCTTCAAAAGCATATAATAATTTCAAACTTATTTCCGTGTTTAAATTTTTTGATCATTTAATAGAAATTGAAATAAATTGAAATTCACTTGTTCCAAAAGTTTACCGGTTTTAAACCAGTGAAATGAAACCGGTTTTCAAATAAGACAAATTTATTTTAAAAGCCGATTTTTTTAAACCGGGTTTAAATAACCGTCAAACCCTAGCTGATTCCCAGCATTGCTTGCTCCATCGCTCGCTAGCAGACTCGAAGTCGATTTGCGCTGTGATTTTTAAGAGTTACAGTCTCGAGCCCATACGTTGCGACCGGTAAGATGCATGAGTCATAAACCTTACTCTTGGGGTTTATAAGGATGCGTGGTTCTGGGAGAATGTAACTGATCCTGCCAAACGCCGCCCAGGTCAAGCCAATACGTCTGGTGATTTCGGCTATCTGATTGTCCTTTCCCAACTTGATGTTGTGTCCAAGATATACATACTCATCGTCTTTCTGAAGAGTATGATTTCCGATGGTGACCATTATATTGCTCGGACTCATGATTTTTCTGAAGATTCATTTTTAGCCCCACCGCTTGGGAGATTTCTTCAAGTTCACGTAGCATCATCCCTGGTTCATCTGGGTCGCTGCTAGTAAGATCAACATAATCGGAAAAGCGTAGGTGATTAAGACGGCTTCCATCGATGTCGACTCGCTTTCCCTCCCAAGCAAGATTTTTAAATACGTTCTCCAACGCTAGGTTTGGGAGAGATGGATTAAAAAGTTTGGGTGAGATGGTATCGCCTTGTCGGACTCCCCTCCTGACTGGTATTTATTTCTCCCGTAACCCAATCCTCTTCCAGCTTGATATGCAAGGTAGCATGTTCGTAGATATATTGAATCAAGATTGTGTATCTAGAGTCCAGACGAGAACTAACAATAGCCGGAAGCACGGCCCAGGATTCAATCGAATCAAAGGCTGGATGAGATGGATTAAAAAGTTTGGGTGAGATAGTATCGCCTTGTCGGACTCCCCTCCTGACCGGTATTTATTTCTCCCGTATTAATCCTCTTCCAGCTTGACATGCAAGGTAGCATGTTTGTAGATATATTGAATCAAGATTGTGTATCTAGAGTCCAGACAAGAACTAACAATAGCCGGAAGCACTGCCCAGGATTCAATCGAATCAAATGCTTTCTAAGTAAGTACACAAATAAGGTAGTACACAAATGTCATATGGAGAGGAATGTCATATTCCGTGTATTTCTCGATTAATGTACGCACCGTTTGGATATGGTCAATCGTGCTGCATCTCCTCAACCTGTTCGATGGGCTGGTAAAAGTCGCATTTCTGGTTAAGACCATTGGTCGGATTTCTGCCTAGGCCTACAAGGCCCCGGCCTAGGGGCCCCGGTGGCTAAACTGAAGTCAAATTCAACAGTCGTGAATAGTCTTTCTCAGACATGATGGTCTGCTCGATCTGACGCCTGTCGAAGTTCAGGTTGCTCCTGGGATCAGATCATGGCAATTCTTCAGATAATTGCCATTGATGCAAATGAAAAATCATCTACTCTCTCTGAGGGTTAAGAGGACAGGTCTTCTGAATTAATTAGACTCGATGGAAACTTGCTTTTTGTCACTTCTTTGGAGTGACATCTTGGAAAGGTTCAACAAAATAAGCAAACCTCTACAATCTGTTAACTTCGACCCTGGTATGATTGTTGAACTGTATTATGTCTTTGGTAACATACCTAGACCACTTAAGGAAACCCAGTACTTGTACTTTTGATCATTATGAGTCTAAAGTTATTGACAAATCCGGTGAAAATAGCTATGTATATGACATGCAGAGGAAACGTAAGCGTAAAGTCCAGTTCAACGAAGTAAATGAAACGAGACCGCAACTCTTTGGCAAGGACATATTCAGAGATACCATTTTAAACGTCATTATAACTACGGAACTACGGACTTTTTATCTGGGGGATTTGGATAGGACTTTGGAAAACGAGTGTCTGCACCTGCAAACCCATTTCTCGTTGAATGATGAAGTTATGAAGCAAATTTAAAGTGCCTAGGGGCCCTGGGTCTCGGGCCTGGGTAAGACGATTGCTTATGATTTTGGATAAAAGATCTTAAAGGGTGGATAGTAGACTGATTAGTCTATAATTTTCGATATTCGTACAGCCGCCCTTCTTGAAGAGCAAGACAACTTCTGAATTCAGCCAAGGGTCAGGGATTTTGCCTTCAGCGAGATACCTGTTCAGGAGTATCAAAATTGCTTGTTTTAGTGTTTCTTCTCCGCCCTTCAACATTTCGTTCATCACTCTATCTTCGCCAGGTGCCTTGCCGTTTTTTAACTGGCCCATTTTAACCAAGCCTCTAGAAAACTCGATTTTTAAAAGAAGAACTTTGAGAAGTAATCCAAATTATTTTACAAATTGACAACGAACGAGGGAATCACCGCAACTGGGAAGACCGAAAAACTTATATGCCATATACGACCACCACTATACAAAAAACGAGACTACTCACAAAGCTAAAATACAAGGATTTAATGGGTTTATTACATTATATGCCACAGGGCCACCGCATGGATAATAGTCGCCTGTATGAAAAAAATTGAGCGCCCTTTTCCATAATACAAGAATTGTAAATTACAGCAAATTTAAATTTAAAAAATGTTTATTTAGTTAGGAACAAATACATACATGTAATCACAGAGATTAGAACAGCAATTTGCATTCTAAATATTTGTTCTATATATTTGTAGTAGGAAGTCCTTTTTGCGGAAGCTACCGAAGCAGGTAAAGTTAAATAAATGCGCAATATAATTACCAAATTTGCAAAGGTGTCACTTACTGTCTCACTGTATTATTCTCAGTGGTCTTCGTCATTCCACTCTTAAACTTTACTTGTAATTAATTTACTTAATTCAAAATAAGTTTAGTCTCTAAACTTATTAAGGACTTCGTAGCTCTATAATATTAAGTCTTATTAAAACTACAAAACAAATCCCATGTTGAAACAACTACCTCCCTTGCTAATAGCATGCAGGATATTTAGAATTTATTATACGTTAAGTATTTATAATGTTCTTTCAACAGTACGAATCTTTCTGTAATTGAGGCCTGCATGATGATCTGTTTACATTAATCTTCCATGTTGGTTACTGTTCTGGTGATATCGAAGTTGATAGTGTGTCCTGTGGCTGCTACATATTGTGCAAGAGATGATGTGAGGCGATGATCTCCGCCTGTTTCTATTTTGTTGTTAGACAGGTAGCCAAAAGGGGCAGAAGGTATGGGAAAATTTTTCTTTCTCGAAGATCTATCATATCTTTTCAAGCTGCCGAATTGAATGCATTTTGAACATTTAATCTCTCAAAACAGCATCCACGGTAGACCGTCACCCTTGAAACCAATACTGCCTATCTGACAGATTTTTTGTATTTTTTGAGTTCTTCCTTTAGTCTTGAAAACAGTAGCAGTTCCAGTAGTTTCCCTGTTACATCAAGTAAACAAATTGAACGATACGAGGAAGGTAGGTCAATGGGTTTATTCTTTTGTAAGTAGGACCAGCTTTACCTTCCTCCAACTTTCTGGAAATTTGCTATCTGTCATCATTTTGTTCATGGTTTTCAAGACGACTTCTGACTATTTGATGCAATTTTTATGGCTTCTGGTGGGAGAGTCCTGGCGTTTGCTTGGGCCATATGGATCGTTGGATCCATATGGCCCATTGAATCCATATGGCAATGATCACTGGATCATTGAAATGATTTGTCGCTCTCAAAGTAATTAGAAATTACTTTATCGTTAAAGTGGAGACATGAGGCGTCCGTAAGCGGAGCACAACCTGCACACCCGCAAGCGGAATCTCTAATATACTACCTGCATACAATAGTTATTTTAAATTGCTCCCCCATACTGAATCTGCAGAAGACAGAATAATTAATAAAGCGCTATTAATTTTAATATAACAATTATTTTACAATGAAAGTTGAATATATAAAGTTTTTATTTCATAAAAGTGTATAAAATTTGTATTTCAAGCAAAATTTACTTTACCTATAACTTGCGCGTCATTTCATAGATTCTGAAAATGTGCATTTAGAACCATCAAAAACATTATTTCTTAAAGGATAGTAATTATGATAATCGCGATGATAAATTCGACAAACTTAGAAATACTAAAACATTCTCCTACAATGTTTCCTGTTACCCGTATTTCTAAATTTAATCCAAAGCAAACCCTTCAATATCTCGATTCAAACATAAATTTACTTTCAAAATAAACGGCTCATTTGCCAGAAACAATACAAGATGTAATCGAAATCTTAATTTTTCTGTTGTGGATTTAAAAAAAAAATTAGGTATAAATATAAAATCATGGATTTATTTTTCCAATTACCACTGTGTTTTGAAACCTCACTTAACTTGTATTTCACAATACTGGATACAACTAATCAATAAAAAATAATCTATTCACAAACATACATTTTTATACAATACTTTTATTCATTAGCAATTACATAACATTGTAATTAATAACTGAAAAATCAGGAAAAATAAAAATAAATTCAATCTACATAATATACGTTTTCAAAGTGCATGATAAAAATACTTAATATACTTTACAAATCCTCTTTTCTTTTTCAAATAAAAACATTCTATATGGTAATTTTTTTCGGCTTTGACTTAGATTTGACTGAAAAAATAAATTTTTATATTTGATTATCGATGCATAAATGTATATGCAAAATAATATATAAACACATCAAATGCAGTAAAAAAAAAAAAAAATCTAGGAAACTAAATTTAAAAATCTATTTATAGTGGCACCTTCACTTCAAAATAAATGTTTGTGGTACCTGAAATCAAAAACAAATATTAATTCTATAATAAAATAAGTTGTCTAAAATGCCATACCTTAATTAATAATTACTTTCTTGTTGGAACCAATAATTGTGTAGTGGCCATAGCATCGGGGAATAACGAGTGATAGTTGATGAGTGGTACATAAGCAGCAGTGATAACTCTTCCAGCAAACCACCGACCATGTAAAGTATTAACAGATGCAACGGCGGTAGCAATTGATGGACATTTTACATAGACGTTTCCTTGGGGTGAGCCTTTATCAACGTAAACATGTAAAACACCACCATGTTTATTGCATTCTTCTATTACGTCGTCCCTTATTTCTATATCCCAATTTGGATTCGATTCACTAAAAATACAAAATATATTAATAAAAATATAAATGTAACAAATTCCACAGCTAAATAAAACTGTGACGAATAATTTATTAATCTCTGATTTTGAAGAACAGAACTTTTTTCTGAAAAAAAATATAAGTTTTAAAATCTATTTCTTTGTGTAACGTTTTTTTACCTGGATGGGTCAAACATATTGCTTAACATAAAGCATTGCGTGGCGATAGGTGGCGCTGTGGTTGATTGGACTTGAGGTACAACAGGTTGTCCAGTGGCCATACTCAAAGCGTTAGCTGCAGGAGCAGGAATTTGCATGCCAGCACCTTCAGCAAGCTTGAACATGAGCTGCAACCTTCCCGTTGCACCCAAGTCTATACCTGATCTGTCTAACTCATCGGAATCTAGAAGTGATGGTCCTTGTTGCTGTAAATCTAACCTTTCTGTTACATTTCCCACTTTCATTGGTCTTCCTGCTAATTCAAAACCATTTAACTGTTCAAGGGCTTTCTTCGCATCATCACAATTATGGAACTAGAATATACAAAAATTTAATACTAAAATTCAGGAAGATACTATACTCTGTCTGGCGAGAGAATGCATCCTGTCTCGACGAGTATAACATTGTTCTGCACGTACCTCGGGGTGTCCCTTGCCCCACATACCTCGGCGCAGTACAGCTGCATTCTCTCGCCAGACAGAGTATACAATCTAATATTACTGTTATGAATCCGTATCCTTTAGACCTTCCTGATTCTGGATCCATTATCAGTTGGATGTTATCAATTTTACCAAAAGGTTCAAATATTCCTCTCAGCATTTCTTCAGTAATGTTAAAATGTAGTGATCCAACATACAACCTCATTGGTCCTGTCATCCCTTTAGGCATCAGGTTAGGCATTGCATTGCCCATGCGGTTCTTCTCAGCCTGTGTATGTTGTACTATAATTGGAACTCCTAATAGTTTTTGTCCAGACAATCCAAGAGCCTAAAGAGAAATTGTAATTAGTTATTTTAGACTATTTATAAGCAGATATCGAATATTCGTTTTTAAATATTCTCAAGTTTGCTATTTTTTGCGAGTTTCGTTATTTATTGAAATACTTACAAGTGCAACACTTTCTGGATCCTTAAATTCGATATATGCGATGCCTTTGAACCGCCTAGTTTTATTACATGTGATCATACGAACATCGCGTACTTTTCCTACAGAACTAAAGAAATCTTCTAAATCTCTTGTGCGAATTCTTTGACTTAGCTGCATAACAAATACGGTTCTAGCATCCCTTTCTTCTGGACTAAGCTCTTCACCAGGTGAACCAGTTCTGTTATAACCCAGACCAATGGGTGATCTGGCCTTTTTGGGAAACGGAAGCTTAACAGATGGTGGTGAAGGAGTGCGTTTTTTAGGTGGGGGAGTTCTAGACCTTTTCCTGTCTCTGCTCATTCTTCTTCCCTTTCGTTCTTTGGATTTAGATTTACGATCTCTGGATTTTGTTCTTCTGTTTTCCCTAGAACGGCTCCTTCTCTTTTCTCTAGACCTCCTAGTACGATCGCCGCGATCCCTATCCCGTTCGCGAATACTTTCACGATCACGATCCCGACTTTTACTGCTCTTGCGTTCGCGATCACGGTCCCTATCCCTGCTCTTCCTCCTGTCTCTTGATTTACTACGTTTACGATCCCTTGAACGTGTCCGACTCCTTCGACTACTTTTACTAATAACAAATATGAATTAATAATTGGGTTTTGAAGGTATTTTTAAAATGAAATCTTACTCGGATGATCGGTGTGATTTGTGTGAGTCGCCATTTTCCTTATGTTTTCCGTTGTAGTCATCCTATGAACAGCAACAGCAAAGTGAAGAGGGCGGCGCAGGTGCGAAAACAAATGGCATTAATAATTGAATCTAAACAGTTTTACCTAGTTTCGAGTGTTGGACAATTGCACGTCGAACACATACAATAATCAAAATGAGATCCAATAACTATCCCAACACAAAACATTTCAAAAGTGTTGTGATCGTTGAAGGAAACAATATAATATAATGAAGAAAAGTAATGTTAATTAAGTTGTGGCCGTTGGTATCGGTGGGATACGCGCGTTGTCTAGTCGGGACTAGACTTACCGTCGTCCAGACTAAGTAAGGAACGTGCTGGGAAAACTTGATCCAGATCAATACTTCTGAAAAAATACACGTGGTAAGACCAGACGCTTCTAATGCTTAATTTGTTGTATTTATTTCTTTTGTTTCTATTTTTAAAATTCTTTTCAAAAGCAAAAAATATTTTTTTTAAATTTACCTACAACCTAATAAAAAACAATTCATTTATATAAAATGTTAGAATTATCTGAAATTATTTTGTAACAAAAAAGTCTTGGACCTCAGAATATGGACATAAAGTACAAAAGACCAGGCATAAAGTAAAATAAAAATCTTTTAAATTTCCTGCTTGAAGTAACAACTAATTTTCAAACTAACAAGATTATATAAATTTCAGATTTCACAAAAGATATTTTAAGATTTATAATAGCAACGCAATAAAGATTTATCTTTTTGTAACAATCATTTGTAATAATAGCAAATATTAAGTTTTAATTAGTTATTTAGTTTTCCTAATAGTTAAGCTATGATAAATTTGAGTTAATTTACATGATTCAAAGTTTGTAATAATAATTTCAGATAATTATTCTTAATACATTTCATTTAAATGAATATGAAAAAAAAAGAATCAATTTGATACATGAAAATAATAAAATAAATTAAAAGCAAATAAGATTTTTTTTTCAGTTATGTGAAAGTTTGAAAGAATTACATTATTTTTTAATTTCCACCTCGTCTCACTCAATATATAAGTGAGCCCTTATCACTTAGTTTGTTGTCGGGTGTGTGTTGAACCAAGCGGGATCTAGTGAGTCCTCAGCAACCCTAGGCGAGAAATTTACCGATCAGCTATTTCATATTACATACAAAAACAGAGAAATTAAAACAAACAACAAAAAAAAACAAATTTGTTTGAAAATAATGAAAAGTAATCTTTACAAGGAAACAAATTTACCTTTGAAAATAAAATTTGTTTTGTTTTAAACTTAAGAACTAAATGATTATCAGTACCTGTATTGAACACGAGTCGTTGGCGTAAGACTGATTTTAACCTCATTAGTCTAAAATTAAAATTAGGACGTGATGTAAAAAAATATCTTCAACACACCACAAAAATTTACAATCATAGTAATACACATATTTTTTTGTTTTACCTTAAAAACTGTTGTATATCATACAACAAATTCAAAGGGCCTTGTCTAATTTTCCCCCAAAAAAATAGACAAAAACTTAAAATGACGATACTGATGATCAATAAAAAAAAGTTACTTCAAATTTTTTACTAATCAATAAAAAATTTAATTGTACACTGGTTTGGTTTACACATTTTGATCAAATGGAAATTTTGATACAATCTTTATATATTTTTCGTGTAATGGACAAAAAAACAGCACTCATATGCGTGCGGTTATGGCTCGCCGAGTGCGATACAATTTTGTCAATATGATAGAAACAATACTATAAAAAACTCGTTCGAAATGCGTTTTTCAGCACTTCTCCATTAGAAAAAAAACTTGGACGCATGCTTTAAAATAGCGCTTACTGAACTAGTCCTTCTATATAGTATAGAATATACTATTATGCGGAATTCAAATATGTAAAGATTGTTTGTATTTCAGCTACTTTATAATTTGTTGCAACTACTAAGATGCAATACAAAAGATTAACATCAAAAGATACAACTAGGAATGGACAAACTAAAAGTATTTATCACGACTAAATCCACATCGTACTAAAGTCCTTTTAGTAGGTCAAAAATAGAGCTCTGCAAAATACTGACCAGGCGATTTATTTTCGACATGTCCATAGAAAGATATAAAAGAGCACATGGATGTTGTATAAATTATGATTAGGGTTGCCATCAGGTTTCTTTTAAAGAGAATATCTTCTCTTTTCGTACAACTATTTTTTCTCTATTTTTTTTACATATACCCAAATAGTACTTTTTTTAATTTTATGAGGGACAATTACTTCTGAAAAATTACTTTGATTAAAATTGATTTTAATAATTTGTTTGAGGGAACAGTACATAGGGATTTTGATTTAAAAGATTATGTCGAAAGATCGCTAGCAAGCTAGCAGAGCCGTACTGCTATCCAAAATATTGGAAGTTACCATCCCATTTAGCTAAATAGCGAATACATTGAAATGTTAGTTAAATAAACTATAAGCCGAACGCTTCATGAGTCACGCCTTCAAAGTATTTTTTCTATTTTGCGTCTATAATGAACTCATTAAAGCATTCATATGGGTGCGTTAATGGCTCGCCGAGTGCTTTAATGAGTTAATTTTTCAAGGTTGGCACCATTGAAATTCAGAGCTGTCAGTGTCAAATTTTCGGCGAGGTAGTTTTGAGGTATTGTGATGTGTGGAAATCGAAAATACACATACAAATAGAAACACATACAAATATATAGAAATTTAATTATTTAATGGTAATAAACGATATAACACAAATTTAATTTAAATTCTGTCCATGAATGCTACAATTATTAAAAACATTTATTGTAACATTGGATGTTTCTTGAGTACTCTCACTGGGAGTTTGGAGTTCATTGGAGTTTTCTTGAGTAACACTAACACCAGGGACATTATACATAGTGCTACTATTTCTGTTGCTATCAAATTGCAACTGTGGGGTACAAGAACATCAAGGTAAGTTGATATTTGCTTGCTCACACCCAAGCATTTTCGACACTTCAAGTTTCTTTTTTAAGGAAGCGTCAACATACCCCTCCGCAACAGCAGAAGACTTCCATCCATCATGATTTCTTATTGTCTACAAATCACCACCATGGCTGGCCAAATATGTCGCAATACTTCTTCAGAAACAATGTCCAGTATAAAGATCGGAGTTTGGTAATTTGAGAAATGTCGCAATGTCTTTTGATACTCTCCCCATAATATTCATACCAATTGGACTATTAGTACAATAACCATTACTAAAAATCTCTTATGCGTGACATTATTAGGACGTAGTTTAGCATATTCTTTAATTAATTCAATCCAATGGGGATCTTCGCAATTACAGAGATCCCCATTGGATTGAATTAACTAAAAACATGCGGTTCTTGGAAGATCCTCCACGCTACGCTCGTCGTTTTCTAAACTTGGACGCGTGCTGAAAAATCGCTCTTATTGAACTCGTTTTTTAATATACTATTTTAAAATAATACATGAAAGACTATGAAACAAATTGGAAGAAGGTATTAGTGATACGCAGTCCGGATTCAAGAATGGCATGGGCATTCACAAAGCGCTATTTGGCGTTAACGTATTGATTATTGATACAAAGATGTATGGATGAGAACGTAGAGAGCACATACTTGCATCACAGGCTATGAGAAAGCTTTCAATGAGGTTCAACTCCACTCCACTCCACTCCTCAAGACCAAAAATTCGATACAGTGGACATACGAATCATTGAAAATCTGTATTCGAATTAAATGGCAGATGTGAGAGTAGATGGCGATTCCACAGAAATCGTTGGGCAGGGGTGTATTTTGTCTCCGATGCTATTCAATTTGTACTCGGAGGCAATATTTCAGGAAGCAATCCCTGAAGAGCAAGCAGGGCTGATTGTAAGCGGACGACCGATCAATAAAACAAGATACGTGAATGACACTGGCAGATAATATAGAAGACCTGCAAAGAATGGTAGAAGGAACAAATGTCATTTAGCAATGTTGCAATACGGGTGGAAAATTAATCTTAACACATTGCAGTCCGTTGCCGTATTAATTAATACGTTTTTTTATTTAAAATTTTGAATCCGACGATGTAGTAATACGTCAAGTTGGAAACGTCAAGTTTATGAAAAACTAAGAAAAGTTAAGTTTTTACTAGATTTTGAGAAATATCGTTACATGGATTATGGGCTAGACCAGGGGTCAGCAAAAAGTGTGGCTCGCGAGCCACATGTGGCTCTTATGGTATGAGCTTATGGCTCTTCAGAAACAAATTGAAACATAAAAAAATCACAAAAAAAGAAACAGAAATGTCTCTTCCGGGAAGTCTTACGATCGCCGCCAACAAGTTCATAACTCATAGTCACAGCGCGGATCTCCGTTGTTTCTTTTAAACTGAATAGACTGAATCGTTTGCGTTTGTACCTAATGCAGCTGGCCTTCCAACTTGTCTTTGATTTTGAAGAAAATTAAAAAATATGACTTTCTGGGAAAAAAATCATCTGTGGCTCTTAATCCAGTTTGAAATTATTTTATATAGAAATTTGGCTCTTAATTTTATAGAGTTTGCCGACCCCTGGGCTAGACCTTGGGAAATAGAAAAAGTTGTTGGAAGAGTTTCCCCTCGATTTTCGGAAAAAGTGATGTTTGAATTTTGGACGATGAAGATCTGAAGAAATTGTCTTTGGAAATTGTAAAATTCTTAATTCCTTTTTTGTAAAACTACAGCTAGGATCTTGGCATCAGCCTTGCAGAAATGAAGAATTTCCTGAAAAGTTTTGTTTTTCCCAGGTGTTTTAGAAGGCAAATCGTGAAACTAGGAAGGAAATTTGTGTTTGGGAACTGTTGACGGTCGGATTTGAGATTTGACCAGTATTTGCAGTATTTTGTAAAAGCTTATATTTTGGGTACATTTCACACTTTGCAAGCGAACAATTTATTGTTTTTCTCTAGTAGCATCGGACCTCTTTGACCATCCTGACCAGAGGAACAGAAAATTCCTCGAAAAGACTTTTGGAAAAACAGGAATTTAGAAAGTTGCCTTCGAAAAAATTAGCCCCTAGCAGTATTTTGAACCGGAAAATTTTTAGGAAAAACTTTTCCGATTGACCTTTCAAAATTCTGTTATATTTTTTTAATTTTGTATCCATCCACAATAACAATTGTAATAAACAACCTTTTATTAATGCTTAGAAAAAAGGGGCCGGCCGGCCTATGGTTATGTTCACCTTTGTAATCGCGCGCCGACTCTATAACGTTAAAATAATCAAATATATGATCATTTAAAAAATAGCAACACCTAATGTTATCATCTGCCATCAGCTACACAATCATCATGTTATCATCTACACTAACCCTGTCATCGACGAAATCTGCATCGAGAAGATAGCCAAATACCATCACCTGCATAACAAGCGACAAAGTTCAGAGAAAAGAACGCAAATACAGAATTGAACTAGCCAGAGCTGCCCTTATTAAAAGGAGAGACCTCTTTAGCTACCGTGATCTAAAGCGGGCACTCCAAATTAGAATGGTGAGATGCTACGTGTTTCCCATATTAATTTACGACGTGGAAGCACGGACACGAAATGAGCAGCTAAATAAACTCCTAGCTTTCGAAATGTTGGTGTATGGAGTGTGATAAAAATATCGTGGACCGACAAAATAACGAATGTGGAAGTATAACAAAGGATGGGAAAGTATAACAAAGGATGGGCTAGAAATCATAACAACAATTAAATGTACGACACTAGAATCTCTCTCTACCTCTCTCTCTCTCCATGGTGCTACAGGACCTGGACCTCCTTCCACGGCCTACACTTGTGCTTGGTCTTACACAGTGTGCAGAGCCCTTGCAGCTTTTAACGTGGTTGGCGAGCCACTATTAGGGGAGGTTTCGAGGCAGATTTTACTGTGATGACTTTGCCAGACGCATCTCCAGGAGAACGGTGACTAATGTTTACCATGTCCAGGATTTGAACCCAGGACTTGCGACTCCGAACCACCACCCTATCAGGACACTAGAATACCTGAGACATACTATGAGAGGAGAAAGATTTGAAATACTTCAGCTCATAATGAAGGGGAAGATCGCAGGAAGTAGAAGTGCGGGGGTGTAAGGGGCAAAGGCAAGAAGGGACCCAAAGCCGGCGCAAAAGTCAAACTTACCTGCACGAGTGATGGCCTTGTATAGACCATCCGGCACACTCTGTGAGATAACTGACGAGGCTCTGGCAACCGAGTCACGGCGATATAACCGTTAGAACTGAAATTAAGGAAATCTAATATCATACACATGGAGGAAGATAACCGAAAATCACCTCCATTATACTTCCCAAGAGAACCACATAATGATGACATTCAAAATGTTCCGGAGGTAAAGATGGAATACAAATGAGTCATATGGTCGCAAACATTCATTAGTGAATATGCATGCAGAAGAAGTGCGAGAAGACGCCAGATTTCCTGGTGAAAAAATCTTATGCTAAGCGTACACCAAAACCGATTTTGTCGGCCGATGGCGGACAGAACTACCCGGACGAGTTAATCGGACGTGTATGTGCTTACACTGCAACAGTGTTACCCTCAGTGTTACCAACAGTGCTATCCTGTCGATTATTGTAATTTTTTGAATGTTTATCCCACATAAATTGTGTTTATAATAGACCAACCCCTATTATAAACACAACTTATTAATTTTTCAATATCCATAGTCGTTTAGGTAGATAACAACAAAATGTAACTATAAATACACTCAATTTACACTGTAGACACCAGTCTCTGTCGAGAAATCCCAACAAGTTCGGATCATCGTGATGATCGGCCGTTTTCGGGCGTCATTGGACGATGACAGTCGTGTTTGTGTACGCGCTCTCATTCAAGTGTTTGATTCAATCGCCGTCGTCGCCCGAGCAAACTTCGGCCGATGACGGTTTAGGTGTACGCGAGCCATTAGAGATTGGTTCCGGTGTACTTCAAAAGAACTGTTTAAAGCGGCAGCGTCAAAAATTAAGATTGCTTTGAAATTGCACTAAAATAGAGAAAAACTACCCCAATTAATCAAGTTAGTTTAACAAATTTATTGAAATGATTAGATTGAAAGACACCTGATACAGTACACTGCTCAGAACAATTAGCGGGTCACTAATTTGTGCCTCCATAAAATTCAAACGCGAAATTACATGCAAATAAAATTAAGGACATCAGAAAGACGATCTATTTAATTGGCAGATATGGAAGTGTCAGCTTCACGTACTTTTAAAGTATCCGCAATAATTAACAATAACTACCAAAACCAAAGTGCAAAACGAATTCAAATTAATTGCTAATGTAAACTTTTGTACATAAATTGGTAACTTAATAAACTATGTGCTCCCATAGCACGAATAACGGCATTACATCGTCTTGGCATGCTTCGCAAAATTCTTCCAATGGCTTGTGGTATGGCATCCGATTTTTCAATAGCTGCTGGATGGTCTGAGGAGGATGCGGGCGTCCACGAACGCGTCTGTCGAGCAAACTCCAAACATGCTCTATGGGATTTAAATCAGGAATTAATGCAGGCCACACCATTGTTTGAATTTCCAGTCCTTCTAGGAAGTCTAAAGTGCTTCGCGCAGTATGTGATCTTGCGTTATACTGCATTAACACTTATGTCAATACCCGGGTACCCGTGTACCCTTTTGCATGTTCTTACTCACATATCTTTTTTGTTTAACGAAAAATCATCAAATCCTTTTAGATCCTCGTTATTTGAGTCTATTGACATCGATTCATATACATAAATAATAAAATATGCCAAAAAATATATAAACTTTTTGGACTTAAAGTCAAATACCCCGTTGTTCAATACCCGGGGTACCCGTGTACCCATATATAAATAAATCATTAAACTTATTTCTAGGTATAAAAAATAGTACTTAATATATAAATAAACGGATTTATTTAACTTTTAATTAATGATATTATAAAACTTATTATAAATTATACATAAAATATTTTTATATTCAATTTATTATTGGCAACATTGTCACATTTTACAATTGCTTTTGAATGTTCATCGCAAACTGGTTTGTTACATTCTTTACACGATTTTCGCGTTTTTTCTCCGTTTTTTTTTATAGACATCCTGGTAACAAATATGACATGATCCTACAACTATTTTTCGTCCAGTGGAATCTGTCGGTTCAGTAGACCTGCATGGCTCACTTGACGTTGTTGCCCTGCTTGTAGGATCTATTGGTTTTCCATATATGCTTTCTATGGCAATCCTAGTGGTGAAATTTCCCTAGTGGTGAAATAATTTAATTATTTTGAGATCGTTCTTGAATAACTGTCATACATAATTCTTCACTTAATTTTCGTAAAAGTACGTTATTTATATAGTACGTTATGATAAATGATATAGCTGGCAAGACTGGCGATATCCAAAATATTTAAAAAAGTCCGTCTGTGGATTCTGTAACGGCCCAACATCTTATCCATTATATCCACACCAATTTTTGGTTTATTATAATACTGAACAATTTCTGTTTTTTTTTTCATCGCTGCAAATCTTAGTGCATCGTAGATAGAAGTATAACAACTTTCTTTTTTTTAGGAACATAAGAGCATAGAGTAACTTTTTCATGAAACCCAAATAGAGAAGATAATTTTTCACGATCTTTAGATGGTAGCATGTCTACTAGAATGTATTTTATTTATTTTCTTTTTTTCAATGTTCCTACAATTGTTAGGTTCCATACAATAAATGCTTTGCTAAAGGCAAAGTAGTAAAAAATTTGTCCATTGTAATATTTCTTCCGGAACCTTTATATTTTGCAGCTAAATCTTTTACTCTCTTCCACTCTTTCGCCTTGATTTATTTCACGGCCAGTTGTTATTTTGCCAGTATAAATTTGACCTTTCAATGGATATGAATTTTTGACGTCGCTTGCTTATCCACCATATTTTGATCCCATACTTTGCCCACCCGGCGGTTTCATTTATAGAAATAGGGTTTTTCGGGTAGTGGAATACTCTATGGGTAATCCCGAGTTGTAATGTGAAAGTCTCCGGGTATTAAAATTATTTTATTGAATGAAAAACCCATGCGGGTACACGGGTACCCGGGTATTGAACAACGTAGTAACGTCTGGGTATTGACATAAGTGTTAACAAAAAATTTGGACCTATTCCATATGCCACAGGGACAACGTGTTCTCCTAACACAGGGGTCGGCAAACTCTCCAAACTTAAAAGCCAATTTTTTATTTAAAATGATTTCAAACTGCATCCAAGAGCCGCGGATGATTATTTTGTTGATAAAGTCATATATTTGTATTTTCTTCATAATTGCGGATGATTAAGCGCCTTTGCTTATTGGTAGCCTTGACTACCAAATTCGTAACTTTACCAAAATCTTCTGAAAATGTTTTTCGCAAAGTGTTTCCTGGTGAATTATGCAATGGAAAGATAACACGCCATCATCAAGTTTTTCTTATAAAATTGTGACAAATCCTTTTTTATCACCCACCATACTTTTAGCTCTATCTGTTGCAATTGATACAATTATAGTAAGAGGGATGTGATTTTTCTTCAGACATTCTGTCACTGTATTTGCAACATCTTCTCCTCGGGTTTGACCCACGACTGGCAATAACCCAGGAGTTCTTCTTTGGGACTATCTGGTAAAATATAGTGAGCAAATAGGACAACTTGTACAGTATTTTTTATGTCACAAGACTTATCGAGTCCTATTGATTTGGATGATGCTTATTTAACGTCCTCAGCTTGTTAGCATACATTTAATGAAATGTTTTTGTCCTGTTTATTACAGTTTTGTAGACAATGGTAATTTTTGATATTATTCATAATATCTGCTTTATTGATAAAAATGTGAAAAAGTGTGTCTTCCACAATTATAAAACAACTTTTTATGTACTCATCTTCAGTGAATGGTTTTCCGTTTTTGACGATTGTTCGCAGACTGCATACGACAGTTAAAAGAGGAACTCGTCTCTAAAAAATTTCTGAAGTTGTTCAATAGCTTTCATACTTACATCACCAAAGAGATAATTCTTTGCAAATGCGGCATGCTCATTTTCGAAATGTCTCTCGATATTAGACATTTTGTTGTTTGGTAGTTTGAAAAAAAAAGTCCATTCAGTTTGGATTTCACGACGTCGATCGAATTTTTATTCTTTTTCTGAATTATGTCAAAAAAGCATAGCACAATTTTGAACAATGCACTGCCTTGACTGCGAGACACAACAACTAAAAGAAACTACCAAGATAATATGTAGGTACGAGCCACAATATTATATATAATTATTACATAATATTATTTACATAAATTATTACATAATATTATTTACATAAATTATTACATAATAATTAATTATTAAAAAGGACAGCTCTGTTTTTTTTTGTGATTTTTTTAATGTTTCAATGTATTTCTAAAGAGCCATAAGCTCACACCAAAAGAGCCACATGTGGCTCGCGAGCCACACTTTGCCAACCCCTGTCCTAACGCAATGTCAACATTAAGATTAGCGTTAAGATTTCCTGGAATTACAACAAAGTCGGTTCTACCGTCAATACTAATCCAAACTATAATTGAACCACCTCCAAATCTTTCGACTTCCTGGGCAGTAACAGGTGCGTAGCGTTCTCCTGGGCGTCTGTAAACACGTACTCGACCATCGCAATGAGTAATACGGAACCTTGATTGATCCGTGAAGAGCACAGACTTCCAATGTCAAAGCTGGCATGTAATATATCCACGAGTAAAATTGTTTCTTGCTATTCTGTGATGTCATGCCAAAAAGGTTTTCAGACGAATCGTCTTGCCCTCAAATTTGATTCCCTCAACCTATTCCTATTTGTCTGGTCTGATACAGTGACCCCATGTGTTGTTCAGAGGTAAATTAAAGTCTTGCTTGGTAAACTCTATTGAAGACTCAAAATCACTAAAAACTGGTCTAGATTTTGAGTTGTTTTTCTTTTGCGACCTTGCCCACTGCACCTGATATATTGACATGTATCCAAGTACCTGTTCCACAATCACTGAATAACAGACTTACATTGAAGTTTCACGAAGTTTCATTGAAGTTTCTTGAAACTCGTCAAAGCCTTTTGCCATTTTCAATTGATGTTATAGCACAAACAACTTCCACTTCATTGAGATGCCTCATTTTCAGTTAAGTCAGACTGCCAGTTTCAAACATTTGCATCAAATTTGGGATACATTATTTCACTTTAGTTTTGGTAGTTCTTGTTAATTATTACAGATACTCCTGAAGTATGCAATGGTGATAATTCCCTATGTGTCAATTAAAACAATTAAAAAGAGCAGATGTTGGTAATTTTATTTGCATATAATTTCGCGTTTGAATTTTATGGAGGCACAAATTAGTGACCCGCTAATTGTTTTAAGCAGTGTATTTAGGACTAGAAATCTAATAAAATTAAGAACTTCTGGGTCATAGCTATATTACAACACTTTTAAGGAATTTCCTTTTAGTATGATACAAAGTTGTAATTTCTGCATGATAAATTTTAAAATAATTTGTGATAAAATATTAGGCAATTATTCTGTGTAAACCAATGTAAACATTAAATAACAGTTTTTTATTGATCATAAATTGTTGAATATTGCACAACAAATGGGGGGCTAATTGAGGCTGATGCCCCAGACAACTATGACAACTTTTTCACAACTAAAAAAATTGTCACTTTTCAAACTAAAAATCCCAAAAAAAAAACTCCGCTTACAGGAACCAAAATTCCAAGAGCAAACTGAAGGAAATACTTACATCCTTCCTGTACGGAGCTTCGAGCATAGCTTCTACATCAAAATCCTCCGCCATTTTTCTGCAAAAAAATTAATATTTCTAAATCAATTCACATACGCAACCACAAACAAAACAAGCACAACCGTTATCCAAAGTTTACCTGTATTAGTCAACGATTTTATTTATTTGATCCTTTATGCGAACTATTCGTGGTGGAATACTAAAATTGGTAATAGAAAACACTCGGGAAAACGCATTAAACACCACAGCAAGATGGCGGAAGCAATACTAATCGCTGTTGCCAAACGTACAAATTCGGTTTCTAATCAACAATTGGAAATTGTAAACTGCAATGAAGTTAGGAATTCATTGATGATTATTTGAGAATGTACGTCTGACAACATTGGAATTATAAGGATGATTACAAAAGCGAATCACAAACCGATTTGCAACTATTCACAAACTGGGTAAATTCGTATTAAATATGTAATAAAATTTTAACAGGAGCACCTAATTTTTGCGATATTTTTGCAAATTGGTTTTGTCTATAGATAAGTTAAATATATATAAGATAAGCATCAAGTTTCAAACAATTGATATTTAACTTTCTCTAAATAAATTTCAACTATTTATTGAATTAATTTTACATTTAAATTAATTCAATAAATAGTTCAAATTTATTTAGAGATTTTTTAAAATTGGAATTGTAATTTCTCAATTGATGTGTGCAATCGCGATAGCTAAATATTTACAGAAGTTTTAAAATTCCGATGAGTAAATCTTTTAAAGTTGTTAGTGGCTAGGCAACTTTAAGATTATCCAGTTGATGCAGTTCTTTTCATTCATTCTTACAATTAGTTTAGAAATTAGGGACTGTCTCCGTTGCCGGGGACGGCAACCAGAATCGTTGCCGGCAGTCGCTATTTTGAATATTTACGGATAGATGTCGCCACGAAAAATATAAACTTAAAAATAATTTTTTGTTACACATGCACGAAAAGTACTAAATATGAAGGATGTGGCTATTTATACATACAGTATGTATACGCAATTGGCTATTTATACATACAGTATGTATGCGCAATTGGCTATTTATACATATAGTATGTATAAGCAATTGGCTATTTATACATACAGTATGTATACACAATTGGCTATTTATACATACAGTATGTATACACAATTGGCTATTTATACATACAGTATGCATTCCCAATTGACTATTTGTACATTTTGACTGTATATTCAAATATTGGAGTTACTATTTTGGTAATAACTTCACAATTATAAGTAATTATACTTTTATTTATTAAAGTTTAATTTATTAAACATCTGGATCAATAAACTCATGAATAAAATTCATAGTATCACTACATCAGTGACATATAGGTTTAAATTACATTTAAAGTAGCTAAAATATAGTATAAAGTAAAATAAATACAGGTATATCATTTTTGATTCTGTATTTTTTTTGTAAAAAGAGGTGTGCTTAGTCTTTATCTTTGGACGTCCTTTGGATTTTATTTTAGATTAGAATTGTTTAGAAAGCTTTTATTTGATTGATTTGAGGGGCTGACAGGGCTCGATTGACTGGGCTCGGTATTAGACCGGATTTGTTCTTCAGGTTCTTCTCTTTCTCAGTTCTTCAATTGCACTAAGTCCACAGCTACTCTCTCATGTTCATTACTACTCCACATGTTTATCTTCAATATAATCATCAATGTTTACATTTATAACATCTGTATCCATATATAGTGCATTTTCAGTTGAAATATATCTTGCATGAAAACAAGTTTTTGCAAATATGTCCAAATCATTATATTTTCTTATCATAAGAATATGAAGACGTGGTATCATTATCCATAATTTTAAAAACTTTTTCTTAAATTATTGGCAAACTATGATATTTAGTTTGTATGTATTGTTTAAGGGTCCAAAATTATCGTTCATATTTCTGTTTGTTGTAGTGTCTCGCATTAATGGTAAATGTTTTCTAAAACAATGTACCCACATTGCTTTACAACTATCCCAAGTTTTAAGGAATTGTTCCTTAAGTGTTACATATTTATCTTTTGTTCCTATAAAAACTTGTACAGATTTACAAATTTCCAAAAATTCTTTTTTCTGCTCTTCGTATTCTTCATATGCTTGGGAATACAAGAATTTCTTGAATTCATTCAATAATTTATGCTTCTCATCAATTTGCCAATTATACGCAGTAGAAACTAGTCGTTTATATATAATAACATGGAATTTGTCAGGTTGAACCCGTCATTTCGAAAAGGGCATGTGTCAATGCATTAAAACTTTTCTGAATCAACAAAAATATGTTTTTTGTAAAAAAAGTCATTGATTCTGAAGAAACTGATTATAGATGTTGTTCGCGCCAATATTAATAAACCCCTATTTCCAATAAAAATTTAAATCGATTTCGGCATCGATTGAAAGAAGGGGACAGGTATGTCGACCTGGGCCGAAATCTCGCGATTTTTATTTCTCACGACGCGAATTGATATTTCTGGTAGTATGCTTCGAGTGTTAGAAGCGAAAAGACACGGGTTTAAGCGCGAACCCAGGGCGATCGACACGTGCACAGCAGCAAAATTTAATAGTTTCAAGTTATTAAGGGGGTGTAATCACGAGCCAAAGGGCTGCAGCGATCACAAACGCCTGGAAGGCAACAATTTTAAGGGAATCCCTCCACCTATTATTCTTATTTCCTCCATTGAAATAGGCGCCGGAAGGCCGGTCCGCACGGAGATGCGAGCAACCCTAAAAGGTAAGTAATCATACCAGCCCGTTTAAAATTAACAAAATTTGATTTTCAACAAAATTTTGATCAAGGGATCATTTCGAAAAAGGCCAAACAGTTTAGTTAGTTAATCATCATTTTCAGAAAATTTGGCATTTTTTATTTTATTCTGTTTAGAGTTTTCACTATTCCTGCCACCAGAGACTCTTTTCTAGGTCTAAAAGCATTTTCGGGATCATTTCGAAAAAGGCATAAGTCCAAAAAATTTAGTTAGTTAATCATCATTTTCAGCAAATCTGGCTTTTTTTATTTTATTATGTTTATAGTTTTCACTATTCCTGCCACCAGAGACCCTTTTCTAGGTCTAAAAGCATTTTCGGCAAGCTCACGATACTCCATTTCCGTAACTAATAAAGTGATGTTATGTCATATATGATAGGTTCGTTTCGATTCACTTGAAAGGGGCATAAGTCCAGTCCATTTTCATTGCTTTTTAAGTTGACTTGTGGTATATACACATGTGCTCGTTTCGCATGTGATATGTAAAACGCTTCAATGAATAAAATGGCGTAAAAAAGTGATATTTCAAAGAAGTGTCCGTGTCCTTTTCGAAATGACGGGTTCAATTAAAAAAACGGACGGATTAGTCTTACATATTTTTTTGAATTCATTCATACAATATATGAATGACGAATATGTTTCTTTAGCAATAAATGCTACAGCTGCAAATTCCGGTTTATCGGTTATACTGGAGTAGTGTTCTTCAACCTTTGTCATCCCGCGGAACCCTTTTTTCAGAATTTTCTTTTTATGGAACCCTCTGTTTAGTAGCACTTTGATTACGGGGGGGGAATCGCATTACATGTTATGAACAAGGTTCGTCCATGCATTTCTTATAAAATTTTTGTAAAAGTCTCTTAATAAATAAATTTGCATTTATTCAAACAAAATTATAACTTCATATAAAATATAAAATATTTGTACTATACATACATTGAAATGAAATTATAATCAAAAGAAAAAAATCTTTAAAAAATTAATGACTTCGTTGTCTTTGTTTATGACTGTATAATTTATCAATATCTGGTTGGATCGGTGTTAATTGGAGACGCATATAATTTTCGGCATCAAGTCGATTTCCAAAATATGATTTTTTAAATTTTGTCCGAATGCGATATTATTGTTTGCCAGGAAATCATTTAAATTAGAAAAACATTCTGTATTACTTATGGTGATGCATTCCTCCCAATGCCTGATTTTAGATTTGATTGAGTTTACTTTGCTAATGACCTTAAAAACAGCAGTATTTGGTCCTTGAAGTGAAAGATTAACTTCGTTCATGTACGAAAATATATTTGCAAGGTAGGCTAGATTTTGAAGATTATTTGTGTCATTAAGTTTTCCAGAAAATTCACGTTCAGATAAAATGATTCGAATTTCAACCTGCAATTCCCAGAGTCTGGTCAGAACCTTTCCCCTGGATAACCATCTTACTTCAGTATGAAGAAGGAGATTTTTATGTAAGTTTCCCAGATCATCGTACAATAGGGCAAATAGCCTGGTATTTAGGGGTCTGGATTTTGATAAAATTAACCATATTAACCCTTATTGAAAACTTCTGCAATGCTTTTGGTGTCCGTTTAACAGCGAGAGCATGACGATGAAGACAGCAATGGCTGGCTTTGATGTCTGAAACTAGTTTCTTTAAACGTGCTATTACGCCCATTGCAATACCAACCATAGCTTTAGCTCCATCAGTGCATATATGAGGACATAAATTCCAAGAAATTGAAGGTTTTTCAAAATATGCATTAAGTAAATTAAATATTTCTTCACCTGTTGTTTGAATTGGCAGAGCTTTGAACAAAATAACATATCTTCCTGAAAATTGGATTTGTGTATGTATCCCACGAGAACTAAGAAAATTGCTAATCCAGCCACATCAGTAGACTCGTCCATTTGCATGAAATTTGTCATGAAATCGTCGTCTCAGACAATGAGACGAGATCAATTTTGTTTGCAATTTTTTCACCGATCACGCATTTGATTAAATCGTTTGTACAGGCTTTAATTAATTTTTCTGCAATCGTATGAGCTTCGCTCAAACTAACTAAATAAGATGCTTTTAGAACATTTTTATTATCATCACGACCATACCTTTCAAATGCATTATTTTTCTGCTGTAGTTCAAGACATTTTCTTTTTAAATATTCGCTTTTACCTTTTAAAGTCGGATGTTTATTTTCCAAATCACGCTTTAACTTTGCAGGATTTAAACTGCTGTTGTTGACTACTTGCTCACATACCACACAAAACCCAATTGGCTCATTTTTATCACCAATCCAGGTAAATCCAAAATTCAAATAATCTTCATCATACTTTCGTATTTTTCGGCTAGTAGATCCTGATTTATTGTCTTCTTCAATATTATCCGTCAGCTCCGATGTTGGCGGAAAACTGGTAAAATTTTCAAGAGAGCAAGAAGCTTGTTTTTTTGGATTTTGATTCCAATTTCCCAGTTTTAAGTCAATTCTGCATTATATTTCTAGAGGATTTTAGGATAAGTTAAAATAAAACTCAATTTATTATAAAATAATTACCTTACTACCGTTTGCATTTGTAAGACTTGAAATGAATAGATCCAATATGAAACTCGAATCGACACACGTGTTCCAGAGAGCGGCGCAACACATCGTCTCTAATTGTAAACGTAGCGCCGATTAAAGTTCAGTTTTTTTTAGCATTGATTCGCGGGACCCCTGGATGTTTTAGTGGAACCCTAGGGTTCCATGGAACACCGGTTGAAGAATACTGTACTAGAGTAATAACAAACTCCCAATATTTTCAACATTAAACCCAAAAAGAACGTAAGCACTGAAAATTATTACAACTTAGAGCAATTTCTGAGGAGGCTATAAATAATGATTCCAGTTCTTCTTCCGTCTTTTTTATAGCTAAAAATGGTTTACCTCCATTTCCACCATTTTCTTCATTTTTTCCTAAAAATTCCATTAAATCACTTTGGTCTGTTTCTGTACTTGTGGTAAAAAATTTTTTTTTTAAATTTTGAATATCCTTTCGTATACACTTTTTCCACTTTTCTTATTCAAAACACTTACATTCCATCTTTAGCGCTCGATAATAACAAAGCCGTTGCTGTATCATAATCATTTTCATTCATTTTTGCTTTGCCATAATATCCATATTCTACTCTACCGATTATATGATTATGATTACGTAACATTTTTATTAGTGTCCATTTTGTATTTTCACCTCTATAAAAATTCAACACTATATCTGTAGACTGAATGCAGACTGTATGTATAAATAGCCAATTGCGTATTCATACTGTATGTATAAATAGCCAATTGTCTATACATACTGTATGTATAAATAGCCAATTGCGTATACATACTGTATGTATAAATAGCCACATCCAAATATTAAAGGATTAGTACATCTAATGCAATATAAAACAAAATGTTCCAAAATTATGAAAATATTTTTTTATTATTACAATAGATAAAATGATAATCACAATAAGTAAAAATATAAGTAAAATATAAATCATGTTATACACGCTCAAAAAAAGTTACAAGGTGTACATTTTAAGTATAAGCATTAGAAAAAATAAACATGAGGAACAACTATAGGGTATCAACATAAACAACTCACAAATTATTAGGAACAATAGCAATCAAATATTTGATAAAGTTAAACATATATTGTGGAATTTATATTTTTCTTTTTAATCCTCTTTTTCTTTTTAATCCAATTACTGTATTCGCGCAACCTTTCGGTCTGCCTCTTGCTTTCACATCTGGTATTTTTATATTATTTAAACTTTGCACATGTTTAAAATAATTATGTTCGTTAATAACCTTAGTGACATAATCATTATTTGGTTCATCATTATTTAGTCCATAATCAGAGTCGGATGTATCTTCTATACATTCACTTTGCTGAGCACTATCATATTCTAATTCAGGTACCTGTGTAACATTAGGATTAATTAATGTTTCATCTGCAGTTTGATCATTTCTGTTGGGTTCAGGGTATTCCTCGTCACCATTAGACCATTTACTCACAAGGTTCTTTATAATTTCCAATCTTTTATAAAAAATGTTGGAATAAACTTCAGAGCATAGTTTTGAAAGTTTAAGACACTCATCATTCATTAATTCAAATTTGTGATGCCTTTTTTTGTCCACACTATTTTTGGTCCTACTTACGCTCAGCTGGCTAGTATGCGTTTCTTCAATGTTAAAAAAAGGATGTTCTGCTTCAAAGTAACTTCTAGTCCACCTGTTTAAACAAATATCCTTATTAAAACGGGGTAAGTTCATTATATATATATATTTATATATATATATATATATATATATATGTATTGTATTGTTTTCTCGGGGATTCCGCGTTGATGCTGAGGGTTGGCTCTGAAAAGAACCGGATTCTCGACGTTTCGGCGAACTAACATTCGCCATTCTCAAGAGATATATGCGTCCGTGCGGGTCAACCGTTAGACGCATACTGAGAGCTCGAATATAGCATATTTTATTAACAAAGCAATCATTTTATTATTGATAGAATGTGATAAACTCATCGGTTCTTGGTAAGGGCCCTCGTAATAAGGCAGTGCGTAAAAATTATATGATCATAATGAGCAGCTTGAAAAAATGATTTCAAACCAATATTAAAATAAACCAATAACTTTTGCAACACCCGTGCATACTCCACAGCAATTTTTATATTCTAACCCTTCAGTTTTTTTAAAATTCCTTAAACTTTACAATATACATATATATATATATATATATATATATATATATATATATATATATATATATATATATATATGTTGTATTTGAGGTTTTCGCGGATAGATACCTGTGTTGTATTGTTTTCTCGGGGATTCCGCGTTTCGGCGAACTAACATTCGCCATTCTCAAGACATATATGCGTCCGTACGGGTCAACCGTTAGACGCATACTGAGAGCTCGTTCGTGCGATGCGACTACTTATAGCTGTCTGGCTTCGGGTCATGCGCGTTGTGTGCGGTGCTTCGGTTCGGTTGTTTGTTTGTCTTGTTGGTCGTACATGAGTCTGGGGTGTCTGGGATTGCATTTTGAGGGTGGATATGATCGGTCGCCATGCTGGGGGCAGTCTCAAGGAATCGTCTCTCGTGTTCATGCAGTAGTCTCGTTTTTCTATCTCTATGGCTTCTCTGTATACTCGTGACATTTCGTGGCTAATCTGTGCAATAGTCCTTGAGTTTCTAAAGTCCATCCAGTGACCGGTGTTTGTGTGTTGGACAAGTGCCGATGAAACTTTGTCTCTATGTCTGGTTGAAACTACATGTTCTTGAATCCTAGCAGATATTTTTCTATTGGTACGTCCAATGTAGGTTTGTTCACATGTTCCGCAAGGTATTTCGTAAATTCCATGGGATTCTAGCGGGATGGTGTCTTTAACGCTGCGTAGCATGGAGGATATTTTCTGGTTAGGTTTGAAAATGGTGTCGATGTTGTGTCTTTTAAGTATTCTGGCGATTTTGTCAGTTGATCCATGAACATATGGTAGGTATGCTGTGCTAACGGGTTTCTGGCGCTCTTCAGTTCTTTGGCTACTGTTCTCTGTACGACGGAAAGCTCTGGATATTAAGCTGTTTGGATATCCATTTGAAGAAAGAGCTTCTCGTAAGTTCCTCAATTCTTTCGGTAAGTTAAGCTGGTCGGCTAGTCTTTTGGATCGGGTGGTAAGAGTGTTGACTACAGATGCTAGTTGTTTGGGATGATGGTGCGAAGAAGCGTTCAGATATCTGTCTGTGTGGGTTGGTTTCCGGTACACAGTGTGGCTCAATGTGCCGTCAGGTTTCTTCTGTACCAAAACATCCAAGAAAGGCAGTTGTTGATGCTTTTCTATCTCCATTGTGAATTTAATTTGGTCGTGTTGGGAGTTAAGATGGGTAAGGAATTTGTCCAGCTCTGGTCTGCCGTGGGGCCAGATTACAAATGTGTCGTCAACATATCTTAACCAGAGTGTAGGTTTAAGTGTGGCTGATGAGATTGCCTTTTCCTCAAAATCTGTAAGAAATATGTTGGCTATTACTGGGGATAGAGGTGAACCCATTGGTGCTCCTAGGACTTGTTTGTATATTTGACCACCGTACCTAAAGTATGTATTCTTTAAACAATGTTCTGCCAGATCTGATACGTACTTTTCTGGTTTTAATTTTGATCTTATGATGTTTAAGGCCTCAGGGACCGGTACTTTTGTGAATAAAGATACAATGTCAAAGCTCACAAGGAGGTGGCCGGGCTGGAGTTGGTGATTTTTCAGTATGTCTATGAAGTGTTCAGCATTGCGGACATAGGAATCACAATCTTCTGCGTATGGTTGTAAACATTTTGCTAAATGTTTCGCAAGAAGTTGGACCGGTGAACCAATGGAGCTTACTATTGGTCGTAGTGGGGCTCCATCTTTGTGGATCTTTGGTAAACCATATATCTTGGGACACCGTGAAGATTTCTCCCTTGGTATAAGATATTTCATTGATTCCTTGTCAATGCTAGAGCTTAGGATCTTTTGTCTGGTAGTTTTCTCAAGATAGGTTGTGGGGTCCGTTGTACTGGGTAGATAAGCCGGATCATCTAAGATTGTGGTCATTTTTTGTTTATAGTCAGCACTGTTCATGACTACAGAGCAATTTTCCTTGTCAGCTGGTAGAACCACAATGCTGTTGTTTTCTCTTAGTACCCCCTTAGAAACTCAAGGACTGTTGCACAGATTAGCCACGAAATGTCACGAGTATACAGAGAAGCCATAGATATAGAAAAACGAGACTACTGCATGAACACGAGAGACGATTCCTTGAGACTGCCCCCAGCATGGCGACCGATCATATCCACCCTCAAAATGCAATCCCAGACACCCCAGACTCATGTACGACCAACAAGACAAACAAACAACCGAACCGAAGCACCGCACACAACGCGCATGACCCGAAGCCAGACAGCTATCAGTAGTCGCATCGCACGAACGAGCTCTCAGTATGCGTCTAACGGTTGACCCGCACGGACGCATATATCTGTTGAGAATGGCGAAAGTTAGTTCGCCGAAACGTCGAGAATCCGGTTCTTTTCAGAGCCAACCCTCAGCATCAACGCGGTATCCCCGAGAAAACAATACAACACAGGTATCTATCCGCGAAAACCTCAAATACAACATATATATATATATATATATATATATATATATATATATATAGAACGATATTTAAAAATATATCTACAAGGCAGCCCCATGGATGACGAAAATAAGCACTGACAGGTTTTCTCTGTTGCTTCTAACAAACCTTCCGAAGTAGGGGCCAGACATTTGTTTTCATCAATTAATTGAAAATTGCTACAATCTTTCATATGATTCATCTCTTTCTGAACTCTTTCAAACGCATAATTTGTTAAATAATTTGTATATGAATATTCTGCAGAATTTTCCGGTAGCAAATTTGTAGACACTTTATGCAATTGATTTGAATTGATTATGTGTTGGTTGACTCTGGTTGAATTGATACAAATAAAGTTTTTGATAAATTCTTCCAGATTTGAATATCTCAATATTACTGATGTTAGTTGTTTATTTAAATTTTCCAGTATATTTATTTGTTTCATTTAAAAACGATCTATTGCTAAATGTCAGGTACAAGATCCATTGATCTTTTATTGGATGCCAGTTTTTTTTCAAAATAATCCATTACAATTTTAGCCACTGAAGTCTTCATTTTTTTAAATTCCTCTGCATATACATCTTCTGATGTTGAATATGCTAATTTTGTTAAAAACTGTCTTGCAGTTTCACATTCCTCATTGCTGATATTCATATTTTTTTGACTTGTCTACGACTTGTTAACTTGTCTATTAAAAATTTGCAGGGTGTGAAATAAACAAATTTGGAGAGATGCATTATGAATTTTTTTTTTTAAAGAGAGTCGTCCTTTGCTGTCTTTGTCTGATATAATCACTTTAATATTTACTGATTTTGGATTGCATTCTATAAATTGATTAATAAACCAGTCTATGGTCTCTTCATTCTCATTTAATAATATCCCTGCAGCAACTACAGCACCATTTCCTTCAGAATCTTCTACCATAATTAAATATGTTGCAGCTCTGCTTGCGTGAAGGCAATAAGTACCATCAACAAATATTATTTCAGGATAAACAGGAAACACTTTCTTCATTTCTGCGTCTCGAAAAAGCAAACATCAAAAATTTTCTTCGCTATCACAGAGCACATCGACATCACAGTTATAAATATTTTTTGAAATGCCTACGCAATCAGAAAATGCTTTTTTACAATCTGCTTTTCTGCTAAGGTTTGTTAAATCTTTCAGCGTAATTAAACATCCTGTATGTTCTATAATATTATTTTGAATGATTTTTTTGTTTCCTCGTGCTTGCAGTGCTTGTTGAGATGAGACTTTAATCTCTGCTGGCAAATTTAATCGTTGATGTGGTAGAGTATTAAATAGGGTTTTTGAAATTGTGTGGTTGTGTTCTTCATTTATTTCCTGCTGTTGAAATTATTTTCCACATGAACTTAATTTAAGAAACATTCCTGCTAGACATCCTTGTTTAAAAGTTGACGTTTTTTTCTTAAGATGTTTTGCCATGTGCTGTCTACCTCCTTTGATGCATGCAATCCGTAAATAATAGTATTTCAAATTGGTGTTGGCTTGAGCCACAACACCATTTGGAAACCTATGTAACTGAGTTTTTAATGTTCTACAGTCTCGTATCCAATACTTATTAAAAGTAGCTTTCTCAGATTCATGAAGTTTTGATTGAAATTGCTCAAAACTGTCAAATTATCTCCAACTTTAAACATATTGGCAATCTTTTAATATACTTACAATCCTTTAATATATATATATATATATAAATATATATATATATATATATAAATATATATATATATATATATATATATATATAAATATATATATATATATATATATATATATATATATATATATATATATATATATATATATATATATATGGCTGGTGGACGCAGTAAAAGAGAGCAAAATAGAGAAAGCAATGGACAGTCCCTAGAAATTAACGCATTGGTTAAGTTAAATAAATATTTCTTCATAGCAAAGTTAACGCGATTTTACTAAAATCTTGCAAATGTATGCAGCTATTTAGTTAGTTTAATACCCAAATAATTGTTACAACTAATATCTCGAATTAAAGGTTATTTCATTGTCCTCGCGAAACTGAAAGCAGAAATCAAAAATATTTCCCGTTTCCGAAGTTATCGCGACTTACAATTAGCTAAAACCTAGCAATAGTGTGTTTACTAATTTTCGAATCAACATAATTATTTTAATACCTAACCGATTGTGATAACTCATATCTCAAATTAAAAATAATTTTATTGTTTTTACAAAACTGAAGATAGAAATCGAAAATATTGCCCCGATTTAAAGTTATAGCGAATTTACTAGAACCTTGTAAAAGATTGTTTACAAAATTCTAATCCACGTAGTTAGCTTAATACCTTACCGTTTGTCATAAATAATATTTCAAAGTAATGGCAATTTAGTTGCTTTTTTAAAACTGAAAGCAGAAATGGAAAATTTTCCGCATTTCAAATTTATCACGATATTGCTAAATCCTGGTAAGAGCTTTTTAATAATTTTCTAACTCACGTAGTTAACTTAATACTCAATTGATTGTGATAACTGATACACTGAATTAAAGGTAATTTTGTTGTTCTTCCAAAACTGAAACCAGAAATCGAAAATATTACCAGGTTTCAAAGTTATAACGATAATACTAAAAACTACGTTTGACATTTGGCAGACACACGCACACACACAACAGAGGCGTATTTAACGTAGGTGCAATCGGTGCGTAGCACCGACGGGCCCCGATGCAGGTGGGCCCCTGAGACAATACTTTACAATACCATGTTTGTCCATAAGAAAAGTAAAAAAAATATTATTATTTTTACAACCAAGGGTGAACTATTCTTTTAAGTTTAAAAATACAATTTGTACTTCCAAAATAATACCTTACATGGAAATATAATTTGTAATATAGCATATTTTATTAACAAAGCAATCATTTTATTATTGATAGAATGTGATAAACTCATCGGTTCTTGGTAAGGGCCCTCGTAATAAGGCAGTGCGTAAAAATTATATGATCATAATCAGCAGCTTGAAAAAATGATTTCAAACTAATATTAGTTTTTTTTAAATTCCTTAAACTTTACAATATACATATATACATATATATATATATATATATATATATATATATGTTGTATTTGAGGTTTTCGCGGATAGATACCTGAGTTGTATTGTTTTCTCGGGATTCCGCGTTTCGGCGAACTAACATTCGCCATTCTCAAGACATATATGCGTCCGTACGGGTCAACCGTTAGACGCATACCTGACGCATACTGAGAGCTCGTTTTGTATGGGATCCTTTGTTCAATGGCGGTTTTGGGCGTGAGCCCGTCCTTCCGCCGTCGTGGGTTTTGTTTTTCCGTTGTTGTTTTGTTATTTTAAGGTGACCAACTATTTTTTGTTCAAAAAGAGTACACTTTGCAAGTATTTCATAGGTGAAAAAACAAGAAGAAAAAACGATAAAAACTTTATTTTCTTTTAAAAACATATTTTTCTTCGGAGTGGATTTTTTTTGCTAAATGAGGATGTTCGTCTAATAATGTAGCCACATCCGAACAACTTTCATTTTGCATATTAAATTTGACTGTTAAGACGGCAGATAATGTTTTTACCGAAAGTTGCGACTTCTCACTGCTCCAATAATCATTCCTAGTGAAAATTCCCTTTCAACAGCAGCATTAGTGCCTGGACAACATAAGGAAATTTCTATTAAAACTTTTAAATTTTCATGTGGGATATGTTCTACTCTAAAATGCCGAAAGGTTTCTACCCATCTTTTGTCAAGTTCTATTTTGAAAATAATTTTCTCATCGTTCCATTTCTTCAATTTTCTCTTCATTTAAATATAAATTTACTCTTCGAATTTCTTCAAAGAGAAAATTGTCATTAATAACAATATCTTTTACTTCCTTCATTACAAATTCGACTGCTGAAGAAACTTCTTTCCATTCAATTATCTAAATATAATAATTCAATAATCTAAATTATTAAAAAATAAATCTAATTATTCAATAATCTAAAAAAATGTTTTAAAAATACAAATGAGTATAAAATTATACAAATGAGTACTTTCAGAGTACAGGATTTGAAAAGAGTACGGTTTGCGAAAAAAGAGTACAAAACTCAGTAAATGAGTACAGTTGGTCACCTTAGTTATTTAGTCTGTTGTTGTCGTCTGTTTTTGTTTTGTCTTTCGTTTTTTTTTTTTTTTTAATTAGTTTTTCATTTCGTTTCCTCCTTGGTTTTCTTCGGTGGGCTGTGTTAGGTTCTGCTTGGCTGCGGGTGGGTCATGTTTTCTTAGTTGATTCTTAGTCCTTTGTCTTTCTGTCTTGATTTTATTTGTGTTGGTAGTTTTCTCTTCCTTTTGGTCTGGTTGCGCATCGGGCGGTTTCTTTTGGGGGGTTCGGTTTTTCTCTTGGCGGCGGCTGCGGTCGTAATTTTGGGGGCGGCATCGGTGGTTTTCTTTGGTGAGGCTTCGGTTAGCTTCCTGGCGTCGGTTTCAGTTTTCTTTTCCAGGGCGGGGTCAGTTGTCTCTCCGGGGGCGGCTACGGTTGTCATTTCGGCGGCGGTTACGGTGGTCTTTTTGGCGGCGGTTTTAGTGGGCTTCTCGGCGGCGGTTTCAGTCGGGTATTCGGCGGCGGTTTCGTTGGAATCTTCGGCGGCAGTTTCGGTGGAATCTTCGGCGGCAGTTTCGGTGGAATCTTCGGCGGCAGTTTCGGTGGAATCTTCGGCGGCAGTTTCGGTGGAATCTTCGGCGGCGGTTTCGGTGGAATCTTCGGCGGCGGTTTCAGTGGAATATTCGGCGGTGTATTTCTTTTCGGCGGTTTTTTTCTTCAGCAGTAGCGTTATGTAATCCATCATTTGGGCGAGGACGCTGTCGTCCACGGTGTCCAAGTAATCGGGGTCGTAATACTTTGCCGCGAGGGCTTCGTTGGGGTTTGTCGTTATAAAGGTGGTCAATTTGCAGCTGCGACGGTCGCTGAGACTATATGATTGAGAGCTCGTTCGTGCGATGCGACTACTTATAGCTGTCTGGCTTCGGGTCATGCGTGTTGTGTGCGGTGCTTCGGTTCGGTTGTTTGTTTGTTTTGTTGGTCGTACATGAGTCTGGGGTGTCGGGGATTGCATTTTGAGGGTGGATATGATCGGTCGCCATGCTGGGGGCAGTCTCAAGGAATCGTCTCTCGTGTTCATGCAGTCTCGTCTCGTTTCGTCTCGTTTTTCTATCTCTATGGCTTCTCTGTATACTCGTGACATTTCGTGGCTAATCTGTGCAACAGTCCTTGAATTTCTAAAGTCCATCCAGTGACCGGTGTTTGTGTGTTGGACAAGTGCCAATGAAACTTTGTATCTGTGTCTGATTGAAACTACATGTTCTTGAATCTTAGCAGATATTTTTCTATTGGTACGTCCAATGTAGGTTCGTTCACATGTTCACGCAAGGTATTTCGTAAATTCCATGGGATTCTAGCGGGATGGTGTCTTTAACGCTGCGTAGCATGGAGGATATTTTCTGGTTAGGTTTGAATATGGTGTCGATGTTGTGTCTTTTAAGTATTCTGGCGATTTTGTCAGTTAATCCATGAACATATGGTAGGTATGCTGTGCTAACGGGTTTCTGGCGTTCTTCAGTTCTTTGGCTACTGTTCTCTGTACGACGGAAAGCTCTGGATATTAAGCTGTTTGGATATCCATTTGAAGAAAGAGCTTCTCGTAAGTTCCTCAATTCTTTCGGTAAGTTAAGCTGGTCGGCTAGTCTTTTGGATCGGGTGGTAAGAGTGTTGACTACAGATGCTAGTTGTTTGGGATGATGGTGCGAAGAAGCGTTCAGATATCTGTCTGTGTGTGTTGGTTTCCGGTACACAGTGTGGCTCAAAGTGCCGTCAGGTTTCTTCTGTACCAAGACATCCAAGAAAGGAAGTTGTTGATGCTTTTCTATCTCCATTGTGAATTTTATTTGGTCGTGTTGGGAGTTAAGATGGTTAAGGAATTTGTCCAGCTCTGGTCTGCCGTGGGGCCAGATTACAAATGTGTCGTCAACATATCTTAACCAGAGTGTAGGTTTGTGTGGCTGATGAGATTGCCTTTTCCTCAAAATCTGTAAGAAATATGTTGGCTATTACTGGGGATAGAGGTGAACCCATTGGTGCTCCTAGGACTTGTTTGTATATTTGACCTAAAGTATGTATTCTTTAAACAATGTTCTGCCAGATCTGATACATACTTTTCTGGTTTTAATTTTGATCTTATGATGTTTAAGGCCTCAGGGACCGGTACTTTTGTGAATAAAGATACAATGTCAAAGTTCACAAGGAGGTGGCCGGGCTGGAGTTGGTGATTTTTCAGTATGTCTATGAAGTGTTCAGCATTGCGGACATAGGAATCACAATCTTCTGCGTATGGTTGTAAACATTTTGCTAAATGTTTCGCAAGAAGTTGGACCGGTGAACCAATGGAGCTTACTATTGGTCGTAGTGGGGTTCCATCTTTGCGGATCTTTGGTAAACCATATATCTTGGGACACCGTGAAGATTTTTCCATTGGTATAAGATAATTCATTGATTCCTTGTCAATGCTAGAGCTTAGGATCTTTTGTCTGGTAGTTTTCTCAAGATATTTTGTTGGGTCCGTTGTACTGGGTAGATAAGCTGGATCATCTAAGATTGTGGTCATTTTTTGTTTATAGTCAGCACTGTTCATGACTACAGAGCAATTTCCCTTGTCAGCTGGTAGGACCACAATGCTGTTGTTTTCTCTTAGTGCCTTGAGGGCTTTGAATTTCTCGTATGAGATGTTTCTTGTCGGTGGTTTGGCAGATCTTAAAATGTGGCATGTTTCCTGTCTTATTGTCTCGGCTAATGTGGCAGGGAGTTGTGAAATAGCAGTCTCGACACCAGTGATTATGTCTTCTTTGGGAAGGTGAGTTGGTGCTATTGCAAAGTTAAAACCCTTGGCCAGTACGGTTTTGGTAGGTTCGTCTAGGGGCTGGTCTGAAAGATTGTAAACCACTTTGTCGATGTTGAGTGGTTTTGGTGCAGGTTTTTGTCTCCGTCTGAGAAGGTTGTATTTTTCTTTCTGTCTATTGGTAATTAATAATTTATTCTGTTCGGCTCTGTTGTTAGATATTAAGTCTAACTGTTGCCAGAGGAGAGGGTGTAGCGTAGTGGTTAGAGCTATGTGGGTTGTCAGGATATTTTGGCTGATGCTGTCAGGTTTCTGTCGTTTGGTTTGGATTTCGTCCCGAAGCAAAGCTTGGCTTGCGTTGTGTAGTATTTTGTTTGACCTGGCTGTCGGATTTTGGTGTGACAGCCTCATACATACGGGTGTTATGTCTGTATCTCTACAGCGACGTAAAAATGCTAAATCGCATAATAATTGAGAGCGCTTTGTCCGTAGTTTCTCGAAACTACGGGTGAGGTGGTAAATTTCCTCCCCGTGGAGGTTTATAATGTTGTATTTGAGGTTTTTGCAGATAGATACCTGTGTTGTATTGTTTTCTCGGGGATTCCACGTTGATGCGTTGATGCTGAGGGTTTGCTGGCTCTGAGGGTTGATAGAGGGTTATATAAATATATATATATATATATATATATATATATATATATATATATATATATATATATATATATATATATATATATATATATATATATATATATATATATATATATATATATATATATATATATTATCCAATATATCTTTTTCCACCATTTATTTTATTATTGTATTTAAATATTTAACATTAAAATTCCGCGACCCCAACATTTCACTAAACGACCCCATTTAGGGTGGCGACCCATAGTTTTAGAAGCCCTGGCCTACACCATCGTTGAATTCTACACCTAGCGCTGAGTTCGAGTCTTTAGAATGTTTAGATAAGTTTACTACAAAAACAGAAAACACTAAAATTAGTGAGAGAGGAACCAATAATACGGAGGGAGCCGAGGAGGAAACTTTTAAAACGAAATTTCCCTCGGACTACGCCTATTTAAAAGTGAAACACTTTCCGAATGTAAAAAACTAGATTTAGTACGTGTAGGGGCTTGCCAACCATGAGGTATTGCCTATCCTAATATCAAAAATCGCTGTTTTTCAGAGAAATGCTTCAACTTTAAGAGTAGCTTAGGTGAAAAACGTAGCATATGGTGGCTTTCATATTCACCTCAAATGGATCTAGCTTATTGCCATGTTGGTTATTTTGGTATGATTGGGGACATATATCCACCAGAATTCATGAACATTCCCGAAGTAAATATCATCTAATGGCTACAACTGGAATACGGGCACATTTTGAGGAAAAGTCAATTGATGCATCCCTTAAAAGACAGTATGACGCAGAGCAGAAAAGATGGAAAGAAGTTCTCACGTTGCAATTTGATCTCCTGCGGACAATTACATTACTAACTTTACTCTTACGAGGTCATTCTAGTGACTTGAATCGTGCCGACTGTGGTGTATACCTAACGTTTATTAAATTTAAATTTCTTTCAATCCATAATTACAGTATCATTTAGAAACTGAACCGAAAATAAAGTATTTGAGTCTATAATGGAAGAACAAATTCGACATTTGGCAGCTGCTACTAGTACTACATAATTGGAAGAAGTTCAAAAAGCCATATTTTGGACAGTCATTGTTGATAGTACCACTAACATTTCGAAAATACACCAAGTGGCTTCATTGATTCGTTATGTACATTTCGATATTCTAAATAATAATGTGTCAGTAAAAGAAGTATTTCTAGAATATCTGAATTTGGACAACCACCATGCTCCTGGATACGTTTCGTTATTGTAAGATGCATTTAAACGTCATAATTTAAATACGGACAACATGGTTGGGTAAGCGTATGATGGAGGTATTATGAGTGGTGGTGAAAAAGGTGTCCATACCCAGTGGCGGATTTAGGACAGTTGGGGCCCCGGGCGCAGAAGAAAAATTGGGCCCCCCAATAAAACGAGAAAGACAAGGAAAATAAAAATACATGTTAACCATATTATTAAATAAATAAAAAAAACTGCTAAAGTTTTATTTCTAATAATATTTGAATATAATATATTTGTATCAATAGCATAATAATATTCAAGTTTTGAACTGATAGTTTTTGAATTTCTTAGATAATTTTTAACTCTTTTTAAACAAGAAAATGATCGTTCCCCCGAATTCGTTTGAAATTCGTAACAAAAATTTTTAAATATTTTTTTTTAAAATCTAATGCCTTATAAAATTTTATCAATTGATTGCTTGTCTTCTTCATCCAAAAATATTAAAAACTGTTCCTCGCTTTTTTTAAATAACTTGTCAATCTCAATCAAATCAATGTCATCTATCTACACTTCTATTAAATTATTAACGCATTTTTTCCTTTCTTCTACACACAAGTTAAACACAAAAAAAAATTCTAAATTACCATTAACATAATAATTAACATTTTGATAGATTTTTCCACGTCTGTTCAGTTCAGCTATTAAATGATCGCATATAAGGTAGAGTACATAATGTAAAAAAAAATCTTTTCTTGCTACTTCTTCAAATGATTTATTTGTAAGTTCTTTAACTTACGATTTTATTTCGATAAAATTATGTCTTATTTTTTCATTAATAAAAAATGCTAGACTTTTTAATAATGAAGCACCTTTAACAATTGTGCTGTCAATAGATTAGTTGCTTTACTTGTTGCATTGATTCTTTGCAAAATTTTATTCTATAGGGCTATCATAACAGTAGTTTCATAATCATTAATTTTTTAAGTAATGATTTTGCTTCAATAACAACCATTTTTTTCATTTGTGGAGTTGCATACTTCATCTAACGCCTCTTTAATATTTAAAAAAAAATACTGCATAAGCCCTGGCAGACCATCTTGTATCTGATACTTTCTTTAATGTATAAGACCCTTTATCTAATTTATTGCATAACATGTTCCATCGAATCGGTGATGCAGAGAAAAAACATTTTGCACAAATAAAAAAATATCTGGACGCATTACTACAACTCTCTGCAGCAACATTAACAACTAATTGTAAATTAAGTGAATGACTAGAGCACGGAATAAACGTTGCTGATCGAGTATGTTGTCTTATTCTTGTTTGCAGACCATTGTACTTACCCGACATATTTGCTGCATTGTCGTACGATTGTCCACGGCAATATTTTATAGCTACTGGCAAATTTTGCAAAGGTAGATAAAACTGTCTCTTCTAGATACGTCGCATCATGTCTTTCTATAGTGAAGAGCTTTAAAAATGCTTCCTGAGTATCCACATTTTCTGATAAATAGCGCACTTTGAAGGTAAGTTGATCCACATGCACAACATCGGGTGTAGAATCTAAAATGATACTGTAATATTTTGCGCATTTTATTTCCTCCGCAATGTGTGACATAAGAGAATCGGCAATTATATTCAAAAGCTCATCGTCTGATGCGATATGTAATTTACATGTCTGCTACCTTGATTACCATACTTTTGTAAATGCAACTTTAAAAAATCGTCATATTCGCTCAAATACTCTAAACTAGTCAAATAATTGCCTTCCTCGAAGATGTTGCACTCTCATTAGGGCCTCTAAAAGCAAAACTTTGCGAGGAAATTTATTGAAGACAATTCTTCGCAGAACCTTTTTCAAATAATGTTCTTTTTGTAATGTAATTTGCAGATTTTCAACATCGATGCGAATCGATTTAATGAAGAAGAGCTCTTGTATAATGTACACATTGAAGCGACGTGCTCTTTTGACATTTCATGCTCGGACAAAGTTATTCCAATATGTGCCAATTTTGGAATCTTGTAATTATCCTAGACTTTAAACCCGAAAACATTTTGCATGGGTAACAATAAATTGATGTGGATGTTTCGGAAAAAATTAGCCACGTCCTTTTTCACTATTCTAAATTTTTCTGTAAAAAAGATCTTTACACAAGCATCTGTAGTAAATGCGATCACCGTGTTTATAAACCGATTTAAGTGTAGTTATATCGGCTATAATCATATCGATTAAACGTTAGGCCAGACAGCAATATCTTTTAATGTAACTTCGATTGGTATATTTTCCGTTTGCGTTTCAATGTTTTCTGAGTTTTTCACCTGGTTGACTATTGACTGGTTCTTCATTTTAGTCATCATTGTTGCTTTCTATACCTTGGTTTTCAACTTCAACTAACTCTTTTCGTTGACTGATGGAAGCTCCTTGTTCTTCATTTTCATTGTTGCTCGAATTATGACGGCCTGAGTGACCAGGGCCACTTATAAATTTGTCCAATGCTCCTTTTTGTTGGTTGCCAGCTTACTCGCGTCTTTTTTTAATTTGTCTTTTTTGGCTTCTGAAAGATGTCGTTTCATTTTCCAGACACCAAAGAAAAGAAAATATAAATTTTAGGTTTTTTTAGATCAGCGATTAATTCAAAATTTAATTTTTTAATTTTAAGTTATGTTTTTGCGAGGCCCCTTAGAGGTAGGGCGCGCGCCCGCTGCGCCCGCCCTTAAATCCGCCTCTGTCCATACCCTATTGCATAAAGCTATGAGTGGGGAAAATCATAAAGCTTTAAAATCATAAAATACTGATTTTTTTTTAAATGCTCAAAAATGTTATATATTTTGGCAGCCTGTAAATATGTTAGAATCTTTTCTGATATGGAAACGGAACATAAACAAAATGCACGCTTAAAGATCACACGCTTAAAGATCTGTCCAATAGAAGTGGTCTGCAAGAGCAAAGGCAACTAGTGCTATATTACAAAATTTAAAATCAGTTCTTTCATGTTTAGAAACAATTGTAGAGATAAGGCACGGCCACGATGAAGTGGCTACGGCCTCAGGACTTTTAAATAGTTTCACATTTTATTTTTTGATAATTTTAATTTTTTGTAATGATGTTCTGCAAACTATCGATGTTACAACAAAAATATTGCAGAAAAAAGACATTGATTTATTTCAAGTCGTTTTGTGCAAGAAAAAATCTAAAGATAAACTTGCATCTCTTCAACAAAATTTTGGAACTCTGTAAGTGGAAATGGCTTCAATGTGATATGGAGGCACATGTGCATCTAAAAAGAAAAAGAATCCGAAGAGTTAAAAAAAATCACGATGAAGGCACAATCCTGTTATAGATCATGTAAGCGATTTTATAACTAATGTAATAAATATAACTCTGGCAACTCATGCAATGGTAGATGAAATGTTTGACAGAATTAAGGGTCTAGAACAGGGACGGCGAACGTTTTTGAGTAGTGGGTCAAATTTTGTTCATTATATTTTTCGTACAAGCTCATGGGTCACCAGGTCAGTTACATCACATGGAAAAAAAGGAGGTCAAAGACTACTTTTTTGTTCACACTTTTAAAGACATCTACAAAATTCGAGATTCCTTCTTGTTTCACAACTTTTGCAAGTGAAGAGAAAAAAATAAATGTCGAAGTCAAAAAATGTATATCAATCACCAAAGTGTATGTATGTATCATACATTACCGCACCAGGTTACATCAAGCTCAGTCTGACTTCTTGAAGTATTATGCAATGAAATCTAATTAGAGGATGTTTTCCCCACCACAATAGGTGCATCGTCTGTTGTTACAGAAACAATTTTCTGTAGGTCAATATCCATTTCTTTAAATGCAATATCAAATTCTTTAAAAATATCAAGACAGTGTATACTTCCCTTCCAACGTTATTAGTTTCAATAGCTCTTCTTTCATTATATTTCATGATTTATATTGAGCAAAAACTGCCAATTGTGCAAAACCATTTACATCATTACTCTCATCTAAAGCATTTGAATACGTTGCTGTATAATTTAAGTTCTTATGTATTTCCAAAAAAAACCTCTTTCTTATCCTATTATTCTATCTTTAATTGTATACCGAATTATTGGTAACTCATTTATACGCTTCAAAATCAAATTTGGTAATAAAGTCGAAAAACGCTTTTTTAACAAACTCTCTTTCTGAAATATGTTTCTCGTGGCTATCAATGCAAAGAGCAACTTGAAAACTAGCAACTGTAATGTTAGTTTTTTATTCAAAAACGCTTCATGATTCTCTTTTTCTTGTTTGAAAAATATATTAAAATTTGACGTCGAGCGACTCAAGAACAGTCAAGAACTAAGTCAGAGACTGAACAACACAGACCTATACTACTGGGACCAACTGAAGGAGACTCTTGTCAAGGCGGCCAATTAACTCGCCCCTCTCGCTAGAAGAAGGAAACATCCGTGGTGGACTGAAGACTGTGACAATGCAATAGCCCAAAGACAGATAGCCTGGCTGAAGTGGAATTCTAAAAAGACCACAGAAAATTGGCATAAATTTCTGGAACGGAGAAAGGTTACAGCCAAGATAATTCGAGGAACCAAACGAACCTTCACACAAAACCAACTAACCCAAATCGAAGAGAGCGTTGCTAAGAATAATTCCTGAGATTTCTTTGGAACCTTTAAGCAGGTTCTCAGAAAATACGCTGCGCCAAGCCTCCACTTCAGAGACTCACAAGGCAAACTGGCTTATAACGACAAGGACAACTGCCACCTTTTGTCTCAGTACTTATCAAATCTACTCAACTGTGACCCACCCAGCGAATACTTCGACTATAAACAAACCACACCAAACCCGGACTCGCTTCCCCCTTCATTGGAAGAAGTTGGCCAGATCATTCAACTTCTTAAGAATAATAAGGCAGCTGGAGAGGACTCTATCGTTGCTGAACTGTGGAAAGGTGCTGGAAACAATGCCATGCGCAAGCTAACCGAGATCATCCAGGACATCTGGGAAACAGAGAAATTACCACCCGATTGGAAATCTGCTCTGATCCATTCGCTTCACAAAAAGGGAGATTTTACGAATCTAAACAACTACCGTGGAATTTCTCTAGTCCCGGTAACGTACAAGATTCTCTCGAAGGCGTTACAAACAAGGGCAGAAAATCAGTTGGATAGTCAACTGGGAGAATACCAGGGGGGCTTTAGGAAAACCCGATCCTGTGTTGAACAGATCCTCAACCTTACTTGCCAAACTATACTTGCATACTGCAAGATGAGAAACCGCAAGGTGGTCGTCACCTTTGTTGATTTTAGGAAGGCCTACGATTCCATTGATAGAGAAACGCTCAAACAAAACCCGCAGACACATCCTAGAAACTTTGACCAACAACCATTCCAAGGTTAAATTTAGAGGCTAGATTTCAGAAAGCTTCGAAATAAAAACTGGAGTGAGACAAGGAGCTGGACTTTCCCCACTTCTCTTTAACGGTGTCCTTGAAAAGGTTATGAGAGAATGGCGCAAGGAACTGAACAATTTGGGTGCAGATTGGTTGTAGATTGCCTGGCTTTTGCAGATGACATGGCACTGTTTGCTGATTCTCTTGAGATGGCAACAATACAGGTAAACTGTCTCAGAAAACAGGCTGCCAAAGTGGGTCTTCAAGTGTCGCTGCAGAAAGCAGAATTCTTCATCAACATTAGAGAAGCAAACAGAGAGATGTTACTAGAACAGGGAAACATCAAGAGGACTGAGAAATTTAAGTATCTCGGCGAATGGATTGAACCCAACTTATCAGAAAGAGCATCATTATCCAAGAGAGTCAGCAAGTTAGAACTAGCCTATCGGCTGGCTAAGAACACTTACAATAAGAAATGCCTGTCACGCAACCTGAAACTTAAGCACTACACATCAGTCTTACGACCAGAAGCCCTATATGCCATGGAGTGTGAACCTATATGCCATGAAGTTTCCTTGAACCGAAGGGGTCTAATAGAGAAATTGGAAATCAGAGAGAGGAGAATCCTAAGGAAGATCCTAGGCCCGGTAAAGGAAGATGGGGAATTCCGAAGACGGCATAACTCTGAGCTCTACGAGCATATTGAGATGCTCTCTGACTGTGCAAGGAATAGAAGGGTAGCTTTCTATGGCCACATTGCAAGATTGCCTCCAAACCGACTAACTAACCGTCTGTTCACCTTCTGACAAAACAAGAAGCTTCGTACCACTTGGTTGACAGAGACCGAGAAGGATATTAAAGAACTGGGAATAACAGATCTCAAAAACAGACAGTCTGTGAGACGCAACCTGAAGGAAGTCCGTGGATTTCAGGAAAAACCTCGAAAGAAAGGTACCTCCTGGACAGAAGAGAGAAAGGAGTTACACCGGCAGAACATGCGACAATACTGGGCAAAGGTCAAAGCCCAACAGTTGAGCAAGCGTGGTCCAAAGTAGGCCTATTCGAAAGAAGAAGAAGAAGAAGATGTTAAACTTTCTTTATCTGTTGAAAAGCCGAAAAAAAAATAATAATGAGTTATTGAACGTTTATAAAGGTTCGAAAATCAATACGTGGGTCACTTGAAAAGCTTGAGTGGGTCAGTGACTGAACCGCGGGTCGTCGGCTCGCCATCCCTGGTCTAGAAGATGTTACAGAATTATTTGGTTTTCTAAAACTAATCTATAAAAAAGTTGTACACTATTAAGTGATACATTAAACTTTATTTTCCCTATTTTGATAGATGAAATGATACAATTTCAGGACATATATTTTTCACGTTATAACCCTTGTTGTGATATAGAGTTATCTAGAATATTTAGTTGAGAATATGTATGATATTTTAGCCAATGTTGAATTAGTTTTTCGATTGTTTGTAACGCTGCCCATAGTATAGCTCAGTGTTTCTCAAACTTATTTGTCTCATCGCCCACCTGTGATATGCTAAAGTTAATAACGCCCCCCAAATCACGAATTTTTGATTACAAAACAACGAAAATAATTAAATATTCACTAGAAATCTAGCAAAGTTGAAACGAAAGCTCAAAAATTGTAATGGTAATTGTTTTAGGTCTGACAACCTATTTAGATTAATAATTAATGATTTTTTAATTAATTAACAACAATAATTGTGATAGTTTTTGAAATATTTCAAATAAAAATTGACATGTGGGGATCCCTGTAAAAAGAAAAATTCGTGAAAAAAAAAGAACATAATTTTTACAGAAATAAAATTATAATATTTTTTTATTCAGAAACTTGAAAAGTTGGTAGATTTTTTTTCAAGGCAATAGATTTGGGCCAGACACTAAAAGGTGGTAGATCTACCGAAAAGTTGGTAGAGTTATTAACGCTTGCTGTGTGTGTGTGTGTTTATCGACACTCGACCAGAAGCGAATAGCAGACGAGCGTAGCCGTTTGTATAAAGGTCGGTCCAGACGCTCCGTTTTGCACAACGTTTTATCTGCGCAGTTCAACACGTTGCAGTTAAAACGTTGCGTGTGGACAGGAAAACTGCGCAGTTTTGAGAACTGCGCGGAGACGGTACAGTTGCAGCGATAACTGAGCTAAAGAGCATAGATCCATGAACTATGCAGACAAGTTTCTTTGTACGTGTTTATTTAATATATTATTATCAATATATTATATCTCTATAAAGAGCAACTTATATTATTATTAATAAATTATATCTATATGTTAAGACCCAACAATTTTATTTTATTTGGTCTTAAAACCATTTTTTTAAATTTTGTTTCTAAAAGTAGATAATATTAAAATACATTAAGATTATGCTAAACAATTTCTTAACAACACAGCATGCCAAAATTGACCAGAGTAGTACCTCCTCCATGACGATGTCACTAAAACGGTGCGAAATATACAAATATAACTGCACCATGTGGACGCTCTACAAATTGCAAAGTTTTCATTCCGTCTTAAGACTGCGCAGACAAAACGTTGTGCAAAACGGAGCGTCTCGACCGACCTTAATACTGAACACGGAACAATTTTGTCGAACCTATTTGTTTGTTTTAAATTAACAGAAATACATTATGAAGCTCGTGATACCTACCGCCCCCTATATCGCCCCCCTGGATACCTAACGCCCCTCATATCGCCCCCTGGCTACCTAGCGACCCCCAAAACGACGCCATCGCCCACTTGGGGGCGATATCGCCCACTTTGAGAAACACTGGTATAGCTGATTGTGAGTGCTGAGAGATCTTTTAGTGTAATGCGTAGACTAAAAACACCCCTAAGGAGCACAACGACTCAAGTTAGAACTTAGAACGTTTAGGCCTAACTTTCAATAGAAAGAGATACTCTCAATAATTTTTTAGTTAATAAAATAAATTTAGTTAATAAAATAATTTATTAAATTTAGACGAAATTATAAAAATGTATATAACATGCTGTATTGCTTACTTTTGTATACTTATAAATTTTCAGTGAATTTTTTATTATTTGCTGTATTTTTAATGGCTTTACTGGCAAGGTCACTCCACTACGGAGTCAGACGCAAAGATGAGAGACATCTATAGAAGATCCATCTTTATGGGAGCATTTGAACGTTTGAATGCAAGTGTTTCCGTAAGGAGGCAAGGCAATGAGCAACTTAATATTAAGGTGTTTGGCTAGTTCCAGGCCATATCACAAATGAGTTCTCACCCCGATAAAATAAACGCCTTTTGTTAAATTTGTTACTTTATTTGGAGGCTTTATTCTGGTTTTGGAGTTTACAGAACTAACAGCGTGATGCCACAATGTGTGCCAAAATTGTCCAACAGAACTACTGGTGATGGTTCTTCTTTGTACGTTTCTCTTCTTTGAGGGCGGGCCCCGCCAAAAACTTGCACCGAACCGCTGAATAGCTTAAAAACGCGCCTGACACACACATACAGGTCTTGTCCGAGAGATAAGAAACTGGTCTAGACAAACAAGACTAGACAGATAAGATTATTCAAGTAAGTCTAGACAGACAAAATTGGACAGACAAGACTGGAGAGAAAAGACTGGAGAGACATGAATGGACAGACAAGACTGGCCATACAAGACTAGACAGACGAGACTGCACAGACAGGACTAGACAGACAAGACTGGACGTACAAGACAGGACAGACAAGGCCGGACAGACAAGACTGGGCAGACAAGACTGAACAGACAAGACTGAACAGACAAGACTGTACAGACCAGACCGGAGAGACAAGACTGGACAGACAAGACGACGTACAAGACAGGACAGACAAGACTGGAGAGACAAGGCCGGACAGACAAGACTGGGCAGACAAGACTAAGTGGTTCGGGGGAAGCTGTCACTAAACCCCCTATTCCACCTTGGCTTTAGTATGCGCCACCCTGGTATCGCATATTTTGCATGCATTCAGGGTGGGCAGCCCGGACGGTTTACTGAAAAACCGCCCTAGTTGTTGTCTCACCGACCAGGAATCGAACCCGGGTCTCCCGCATTGAAAGGTTGTCAACTACACCAGTGGAAAATGTTGTCAACTACACCACCGAAGAGGACGGGCAGACAAGACTGAACAGACAAGACTGGACAGACCAGACTGGAGAGACATGACTGGACAGATAAGACTGGACAGGCAAGATCAGATAGACCAGACTGTACAGACAAAACTGGACAGACAACACAGGATAAACAACACTGGACAGACTGCAATGGACAGACAAGACTGGACGGACACGGCTGGACAGACAGGACTAGACAGACAAGACTGGACATACAAGACAGGACAGACAAGAGCGGACAGGCAAGATTGGATAGACATGTCTGGGCAGACTGTACAGACAAGACTGCACAGGCAAGACTGGACAGACAACACAGGACAGACAACACTGGACAGGTCACAATGTACGGACAAGTCTGGACGCACACGGCTGGAAAAACAAGGTTGAACAGACAATACTGGAGGGACAAGCCTTTACGAACAATATAGGACTGGCAGGACTGAATAGACAGGACTGGACAAACAAGACTGAATAGACAAGACTGGACAAACAAGCAAGACTGGATGGACAAGACTGTACAGACAAGACTTGACAAGACTGGACAGACAACACTGGGCAGACAAGACTGAACAAACAAGACTGGAGAGTAAAGACAAGACTGGACACATACTGGAGTATTTACATTACTGGAGTAAACAGCGGCAAGTTTTATGTATTTACTTTGTGACGTTTTTCGCGCCTACATGTGACCTACTTTTTGAATTTTCAAATATCCCGCGCTGTTGAAATTTAAAATATTAAGCATATATTGCATTTTATTAGCGGATTTTTGAAAATTTGAGCAAAATGAACAATTCCTGTGATAATTATGAACTTGGTTAGGTTTTTTGGTTTGATAATAACCCATTGTCATTGTTTTTGTGTAAATTAAAACCAGTAATATGCAACCAGGGTTGAGATTTCATGTAAAATTATATTTTGAAATAACTATTCAAAAATATATTGTGTGATGTATCCTAAGTTTTTAAAATATATATTTTGAATATTTGTATAACTTTTATTAAGGAATTTGTGAAAATATTGAAGGCAATTGAAGAAATTTGTAAAATTCTGAATATTTTTCAGCAACCATGTGTACCTGCGTGCTTTTCCAAAGCGCAGGCGCGAGTATTGGTGCGAAGCAAAATATTACAAAAAACAAAATGGTTTCCCTCTAGCATAATGTCTGTTTATATTTCACGAAAACCAAAATAAACGCAAATGGATCGTGAAGTTTCGTCGACTTGAGGCGTCCGCATGTCCCGCTCGAGGTAATTATCCAAACGCCCTTCGCTACCAACCCCACTTGAAACCCCCCACAAACACCACAAAAATATGATGCTCACCCCAACTATACTTTTCAGGGGGCCATCCAAATGGACCGCGAAACCGGAACCGTTTCCCAATGAAACACAACCCGGATAAAATGTGTTGGGAATGTTCTTGATAGTGCTGAAACCCAAAAACTTTTCGTTATACATTAAGTGAAAATTCATATAATTCATTCTGCGTTAGTTAGTTTTATTTTGTTTGCGTTGGGTGTTCCGAAGCAGTGATGACGATGAGCTTGTTACAGTGGTGGCGGCTATGTCGTTTACATATAATAGAAAGTCGCTAGTTTAGCAAACACCGTTTGTCTGCATTATGAAGGAGATGGTAGGAGGCTGTTGCGTGTGTTCTGATGACAGAGGCTGGCCCGAAAACCCCCTTGTTTATTGCGATGGACAATCTTGTACTGTAGCTGTACATCAAGGTAAACAATTTTAAATACTCTATACCAGTGTCTACCAAAATGTTAACAGTAGTACCTATACCAAGTAAGATTGCATAATATATGTAAAAATTGGAGCAAAGAACTTTGCTGGACTAGAAAATTCAGTCCATCCATCCATTAACTTCTATTATTTAATGTATATTCCATTGTTAGCTCACATTTTTTGTAAAATCAAGATATTTCGTGAGACATTAATAGCAGCTCTGATAACATTTTGTTGAAGCAAGTAATTATCTCTTACTTAATAAAATTGAACTAATAAAACACAGGGCTTACAAATCGTTGAAAATAATCAGCAAAAAAGTTCAGCTAATATTATTCTCAAAAGGATAAAGGGTTCTTTTGCGCCAACCTAAAACTTCATATGGAGAGGAATGCAGTGGCAAATCTGTATTAGCATTTATACTGATGGCACTACATCCAGGCAAGGTTCTGTGGCTCATGTATTAAAAAAATATCATAGGTGGAAATTGTATTTTCCATTTGGTTCAAAACTCTACCTGATAGGCTCTTGAAGACAATGGATATCATTTTTAAAGTTGTGAATTACATTCAATCAAATTCTATGCATAGCATATCTTTTGCATTCCTATGTGAAGTTATAGTTTCTTATTATAAGGGTTTACTGGTTCACACAGAAGTGTGATGGCTCTTGAATGGAAATGCTCTTCCACTCATTGCTGACAACTTGCCTCTGTCTGGTGACGTTGCTGAGGCTGCCATTGATATCTTTCTTCAATTTCTCGATTTGAATCTAATGAAGATAAGGAGTTGCAGTTGCTGAAAGTTTAAAGACTTGCAATAAGCTAGAGCTAGTGGCAGTTTCATGGAGGGGCGGGGGGGAGTGGGGTGGTAAATCTAGTATTACCTCCCCTTATTTTCGCTTAAACATTTTTATTGCATTTACAATTATTAATTACTGATACTCATACCTCCTTTATTTCACCATTTTTCCAAAGATGTTTATCGACTGTATATTAGTTTAAGAAGTAGGTGTCAGCATCACGTCGTTTCATCTAAATTTTTATTTTTTGTTTGTTATGAAAAATCTTTTTTTTTTTTTAAATTACTCCCCTAGACCAGTTGGCTATTACCCCCCTAGACCAGTTGGCTGGAAACGCTCCTGGGCTGGTGCCTGGGCTTTTCCAAATTAATTTAAATTCTAGTCAGAAGTGTGGAAGACAGTAGAAAACCTCATTGTATCATTTTCGATCTTTTTTCATCATTTATCAAATTTCCATGTCAGTCATCAACCTGATCTCCAGTCTTTAAGTGGCCCAGAGGCAGTGAATTGAAATTGACAATTGCAATTGTCAATTTCAATTCAATGTCAAATTTCTGATGATGCTTCAATTGCACCCTTCAATTCTTAGTTGCTCAGTGAACTTGTGTGTGGTGATCACTCTTGGATGTTTATTTCACTTTAATTAAAATTGCTTTAATTTAATTTATTTTTTATCACTCATGCACAATATTACTATCTTGGTGCATGTTTTTTAGTGCGATAAATGTAAAATATTTGTTGTATTTTACATAATTTGAATAACGCACGCAAATATTCAATATCGCTAGGTTACCATTAAAATAAACAAATAAATTAAAATAACAAAGTAAAAATAAAACGTAAAGATAACGTTTATAAGTGTGTGTAAATTCTTTGGTCATACCGGAGACTGATCACAGTTCTTCACACCACTGGAGACAATTGAAAAAGCTAATTCTTCATTTTTGATTCTATTTTTTTTTGGATGGCACGTGGATCGCAAACTTGTAAGATACATCCCCTCGCATGAGTGATACAAAATATTGTTTATAGCACGGGCAAAATTGTCAATTCGCGTCTCGAGCGATTGCGCGCCCTTACTTCGTTCCTGCGCACAACTTCGCTCTCAACTCATATTGATAACTTTTCGCCCTAGTTACAAAATCTACTATTTTATCACTCATGCACAATAGTACTATCTTGGTCCACGTTTTTTAGTGCGATAAATTGACAATATTAGTTGTATTTTACATAACTTGAATAACGCACGCAAATGTTCGATATCGCTAGGTTACATTAAAATAAACAAATAAATAAAAATAAAATGAATACAATCAAGACCTCGGTATTAAAAAAGTGACGTGAGTGTCTGATTTTTTTTTCATAACAAAATAAAAATTAAAGAAAACGTTTTAAAGTGAGTGTAAATTCTATGGTGATACCGGAGGGTGAGGAGAGTTCTTATGACGAATCCAAACCACCGGAGACAATTGAAAAAGAAAATCCTTTATTTTTGGTTATTTTTTTTTTGGATGGCACCTGGATCCCAAACTTGTAAGATACCTCCCCTCGTATGAGTGATAAAAAAATATTGTTTGTAACACGGACGAAATTTTCAATTTCACTGTCGAGCGAATGCGCGAGTAATATTGACAACCTTTCGCCCTAGTTACAAAATCTACTATAAAAATAGTTTTGAACACAGACTCCCGATTTTTTGACCAAACTATGTCTTTTAAAATACCTGTTTCGTAATCTTTCGATTCAATTTATCATAAAACAGTATGTTCATGGTACATATACAGTCGAACTTCCCTAAGTCGAATTACCATAGTTCACGAAAACAATTGGAGTTATAGAAAATTCGAGTTAGAGAAATACATAACTACAAAATGTTTACTCATTTCACTTTACACAATTTATTCAAAGTAAATATGTTGTACATATGTAAAAAACAAAAAGGATACTTTATTAGGATAAAGGATACATTATTAATATAATTATAATTAATTAAAAATAATTATAATTCATATATTTTTTGTTGAAAAAGTCAGTAACTTTCATTTCAGTCAATAACTTAATTGTTTTACATTAAAAAAATTCTATCTACAAAGTTCTCCAAAGTAATTAGTAATAAAAAAAGATAATGCGCGGTACACTTCGTCCGGAAGTTTGTTCTTAGAAGATATTCGCTGCACTTATTTAACTCACTTATTTTACACTTATTTAAAAATTTTCTTTGTTCGTGGGTAGAATTGGCACTGTTTCGTTGCTAGATAAGACATCTTCATCTTTTCGTTTTGTAATCTTGTTTAAAATATCGGCATCTGTTGGATAGTCCACTATAACCACATCTTCATCTACAGATAAATAATCATTAAGGGGGGGCTAAGGTTAATTCGTACGAAAAAAGGCATTTTTTTGTGAATTTTTTGTGATGACACAGTTAAAATCTCCTTATTAAAACTAATAGGACAGTAAAGTATGACATTTGAAGAAGGCTGTATAAAATTTTCACGAAGAAATATTAATAAACACGGCAATGGCAGCAATTATTCGGACGTGTCTCAAAAAAAAGTAGAATGGCGGTGCCCCTCATAACTTGGTGCTGGGTCATCTGAAATCAAAGTTCATTCGTTAGATAATAGTTTTCCCCAGGTAACGCTGGGAGGGTTTTTCTAAATTTTAATTTTTCACTTTTTTGGAACACTTTGAATGGAAAAACGCGATTTTTAGTGAAAAAAAATCTGCTAATTTGTTATTGTAAAATAAAAATTATTAACAAATTTGAAAAAAACGCTCCAGCGTTACTTCGTCAATTATGTACAGAAATAGTTTTCAAAATTTCAAAAGGATCGGTGCAGTAGTTTTGAAGTTATGAGGGGCACCGACTTTGAAAACGTGAGTTGTGGGAAAACCGCTATAAAGTTTTGAACACTAAAAAATCTGGTATTAAACGTTTATAAGCAAATTTTATCGGCTTACCTCACACTGAATCATCAATGCCAGGTCCATAAAGAATGTTGCTATCATCCATGATGTCTAAAGCACCATTTCGCTCCTGTCTTCGACGAATCCTGCCTTCTTTAGTTTGTCTCTCAGCTTCCTGCTCTGCTCGGCTTATACGTATGGAGTCAGTTGATCGCGCCCAGTCATGAGCACTTAATCCACTACTGATTCCCATGTCTTGCATGAAGCTTAGTAAAGCAAAAGAACCTCCATTGAAGACACTGGCTGCCACATAAGCTGCAATTTCAACGATGACAGAGGTTCAACTCAAGTGCTTTGGTGAAATTTTCCAAATAAGTTGGTTCAAACTCTCATTGTTGTTCTGCGTGAAACCTCCGACACTTCGCTCCAAGAGGGCATCTTTGCTCAGATCTTCATAGATAAGCTTGATGGCATTCAAAGCATACTCGGGAAGAGCACTGTTCGTGTGTTTGAACGAATCCAATGCATTAGCAGCTCTTTCTTTCTTTTCTCTTCTCTTTTGATCTTCTTTCCAGTCTTTTTTTTCTTTTGATCTCTTCTCTTTGATCTGGCTCTTTCTTTTGATCTTCGTTCCAGTCTTAGTTTCAGTATCTACAACGGTATTTTTGACTATTGCACGTAGACGAGTGCCCATTCTTTTTTGAACATGTCCTACACATTCTTTTTTCACTATTGGAAAATCATCACCATAAGGTTTAGAATTCACTAACCCGGAGTAAGCTTTAGAGTCACCGTCGCCGATATAGTTGCGATATCGTACACCATTATTTACCGAACGTTGAAACATGGTTGTTATCGCTCCTGTTATAAAAATACTTCGTCAATTTTGCTCCAATCGACTTGAAATTTTAACACAATATTCTTAACATATCAAGCATTTATTTAAAATTTAAAAAAAAAAATGCAAAAAAAATAATTTTAATACCTTAGCCCCCCCTTAAGAGACACTGTATTATCCAATGCTGATTATATGTGTAACACGCGAACTTCAATTCTGACAAAAGAGTTCATCATCTTCTTCACTCCAGTTTGTTTCGCCTTTTTTTTAAAGCCAGCCTTTCTGAAACAATATTTTATGGTTCCTTGTCTGGGACACACTGAAAACGCACCTCAACATCAGCGATGCGGAATCCCTGAGAAAACATTTGAAGGGTACAGGGGAAAAGCCACACATGTCCATCTAGATTCGTTTCGAGAAAAACGAAATTTAAAGTTAGGACTTACATTGTTTCTCCCCTGGATATATATTTTATAATGTATGTTTTATAGGGACTAACGTGCTTTTCTCCAATCTTATATAGTGGAACTTAAAGTACACTTCTAATACTAACATATGGCAGCACCAGTTTAATATTGACAAAAAATGGACATCCGTGGAGGCCTGTGCACTTCATTTATCATACAAACATTTATCTTTAAAGCATCGCGGATTTTTTTATTCTTCAATCACCAACGCCATTTGGCAGTGAATTTCTTGTCTAAACTAGAAAGCCATTCTTCATAAATTGCGTGTCATCCAAGCTTTTTCTTGCTTCTGTAGGTCACTGGTAAAAAACGTTTATCTTTAAAGCATCGCGGATTTTTTGATTTTCCAATCTCCAATTCATTCCAAATTGAAACCATTCAACAGTTTCAGTTTTTCAGTACCACACATATTGGCTCCCGCCATGGCGGATATTTCTTCTTTGCTGTGTTTTTCACCTAAGCATTTTTCGTCTTTAAATGTTAATGTTTTTAGGCACATTTAAAAAATTAGCCCGTCTCGTCCGCGTTAAAAATATCTCTTTCATGATAAGATGCTAAAAGTTCCGGCAAGATATTGTTGTTCCACTCTTCACAGTCATGTTTATTAACGTCTGCACTTTCACCACACATAACCTTTTGAATAATATTATGCCTTTTCTTATGCCTTAACTTATCTAGAAAACCTAATCAGAAAATCTAGAATATAAATATCTAGAAAATCAGTGTTCTGATTCAGACTCTTTGCAAAATAAAGTGCTATTTCTCTAATAAGTGGTCCAGCATTGACACATTTTTAACCCGCGCAATTTTAAACCATTCCAAAGTAGCTTTGTTAATGACTTCCTAGGTACACTTTTTCAAACGTTTGCATCATTAGTTGCACCATTTTAGGCTTTGTTCAGAATTTCTTCGCGGTTTCTTATAATTGAAGAAAGTGTACTTTGAGGAATCCCAAAGTCTTCAGCAATCATTTTTTTCTGTTTAAATTCTTTGACAAATTCATTTATCAACCTAACTTTGTCAGATAACGACAACGTATTAAGTTTTCTTCTCTGACCACTCATATTTTTGTAATTGTAAAGGCAGAGGTAAGAAGAAAGAATGAGTTTAAATTTCATTATTATATATATATATATATATATATATATATATATATATATATATATATATAGCATAATTTAATATATATAGCATAAATTTCATTAATATATAGCATCTTTACTATAACAAATAGGATACAGTTTAGGATAGGCAATATCCGGCACCATACATTTTGGAAGGTACGCAGCGATTGAAAACTTGTATGTAATAAAACACTCTCATTTCTTGATTGGAAAAATCTGACTTCCTTCATCTTGTTGGCGAATGGTGTTGCTGTTTGGAGAGCAACTGAAGAAACGATTGTCAATTTAAATGATAATTGAATATTGGGGTGAAACCAAACTAATTATAGATACAATCATCAGACAAATAGCTGTTGTGTTTTAACATGAGATTTGTTTTTGTAGTCTTAACACTATACAGGCCGCGCGATGACAAAGGTGAAAAATCGGCAAATTTTTCACCTTTGTTGGAAAGTTTTCTGGTTCAAAATGCTATTAGGGCTAGTTTTTCCGAAAGCAAAGAACAAATGGCAAAAATTAATGTTTTTCCGAGGATCTTTCTGGCATCTCTCCTAGGATTTTTTCGAGGGATTTTCAAAAAATGTCTCATCTGGTTAGGATTCAATTCAAAAATAACAAAACGGTCGGATTTTAGAATTGAATCCTGACCAGATGAGAATTTTTTCCGAAAAATTCTCAAAGAGATGCAAGAAATACCCTAGGAAAAACTTTAATTCAGAATCACGTTTCACGCAATTCAAATTTTTTTGGAAAATTCTTTAGTTCTGTACGGCTCGCTACAAAATGCAAGCTGTAGTATTTTAAAAAATCAAGAAGGATTTAAGAATTTTCCAATATGGACAAGTGATCAAATGTGGACAATTTCAAATGTGGTCCAAAATCCAAGTATCAATTTTTTCGAAAATCATGGGGAAACTCTTCCAAGAACTTCTTCAGTTTCTCAAGGTTTGGTCCATAATCCATATAACGGTAATACTGAAAGTTTAGTAAAAACTCCACTTCTCATACTCGGAAAATTTTAATTCCAATGGCGTCTTCTGTTCTTGGTGGTCTGATCCAAAATGTAGTTAAAGTTTTTTCCGAAAACGAGGAAAATCTTCAGCTTCTTCAGTTCTCCATGGTTTAGTCCAAAGCTCAAGTAACAGTTTCCCTAAAAATCGAGGAAAACCTCATTATTATCAACAAAACCAGAGATGTTTTTCCCAAGATTTTCTAAACAAAAATTTCTCAGAACCCCAGGAAATCAAACCGATTTTCCAATTACGTTCCATCAAAAGATTCGCGGACGATACGGAAAACTGCCAAAAGTTCTTCAGTCGATTTTCTTCGCGGAAAGGTTTAAAATAAAAAATAACGTACAGTTACGTCAATAGCTCCTATACATTGATTAAAAATTGATGTACTTCTACGTCGTCAGCTACCATATTTCAAATAAAGGAAACGTATCAGTACTTCAACGAACTGCAATGTGTTAAAAAGATTTAATACTATTATAGAGCTATGGAAAGGTTGAATATACAGTCGAACTTCCATAACTCGAACTTCTATAACTTCAAATTTTCTATAACTCGAACTTTTTTAGAAATCCATACGTTTTACATATCAAATAACTTCCATAACTCGATTTTCCTTAACTCGAATTTTTCCATAACTCGTAGTAAAAATGTGTGCAATGGTAAAATTTTACATAGAAAATAATCCCTATAAGTCCAATTTTTTAATAGCTGCGTACTTTCCAAAATTTATTGTTATTATTGCTTTAATTTATAGTTATTGTGTTATATATTAATGAAATTTTAGAGTTTAACACATTCTTTCTCTTTACCTCTGCCGTTACAATTGCAAATATGAGTGGTCAGAGAAGAAAACTCAATACGATGTCGTTATGTGACAAAGTGAGGTTGATAAGTGATGTTGACAATGGAATTAAAAAGAAAAAAGTGATTCCTGAAGACTTTGGAATTCCTTCAAGTACACTTTCTTTAATTATAATTATTTAAGAAACCGCGAAGAAATTCTGAACAAAGCCGAAAATGGTGCAACTAATGATGCATACGTTTGAAAAAGTGTACCTAAAAAGATAGAGTTGCCTGAGAGTCCCTTCTTCAGACGAAGTGTACCGCGCATTATCTACTTTGGAGAACTTTGTAGATAGAGAATTTTTTAATGGAAACAAAATTAAAATTACCGACTTTTTCAAAAAATAATATTTTAATTATAATTATTTTTAATTATATAACATTATATTAATAATGTATATTCTTTGTTTTGTTTATAAATAAATACATATGTTATACTATACATATGTTATATTATGTTATATTTACTTTGAACAATTGTGTGAAAAAGTGAATTTTGCTCATTTTGTAATTATGAACATTGTCACTCCGATTTTGTTCTTAGTATAATTTGATTTATGTATTGATTACAAATTTGTTGTTCAATTGCAATAGAATGCATAAACCGTTAAGAGAACAGCCAAGGCTACTTATAGGTAACTTATGGTTTAGTTACTCTGTTGTAAGACTTGATTTTTAGGTCATATGACAACTCTATGCTTGTTTGATTTCTTACTGCATCCATAGATTTTAGTACTTTATCTCATATACTCTCATTTCCTCCATTTAGTATTTGTAATTATCTAATTAATGTTTGAAGAATACTTGATTTTTAGGTCATATGACAACTCTATGATTGATTGATTTCTTACTGCATCCATAGATTTGAGTACTTTATCTCATATACTCTCATTTCCTCCATTTAATTTTTGTAATTATGTAATTAATGTATCTTAAGATAACTAATACAATATCTCACATTAAATTATTAATAAATTAATATTTCACTCTTTATAAATGGACTTATTAGACAGTACTATGATAATTTAGAGCAATGTTTCTCAAAGTGTAGTATATGTTCCACGAGAAGTACATGAGGCCTCTAAAGGTGAACCCAGCCAGGTGCAGGGAAACAAAAGACGTTATATCTCTATCTATAGTCGTTTACTTAATGGCTGAAGTGTCGTGATCTCATGCTGGCGTTTTATTATGTCGTAGCGGAGTTAGCGATCTTCCTCCATTTACCCCTATCTGCCGCCGTTCTTATGTTTTCATGTAGCGGTGCCCCGTTGATCTCTTGCACCTGGTCGATCTAGCGTTTTGGAGAGCCTCGGGGACGCTCGCGTACTTTCAATTTTCCCTTTGATGATCAGTTTTTCGAAATTGTCACCCTTTCCACGAATGACGTGTCCAAAATATTTAAGTATTCGTCGATTGATTTGATAGTCTTATGTCAATGTCGAGTTCTTTTAATATAGATACTTTAGTTCTATGCGCTGTCACAGGGATCCTTAATAGCCTTCTCCACGTCTACATCTCGAAAGCGTCTATTTTCTACCGATCTACTGCTTTCCGAGTCCATGCCTCGGCTCCGTATAGTGCAATTGGAAACACCAGTTTGTTGACGAGCCTTCGTTTTGTTTCTTTCGTGAGGTGGTCATCTTTCGATACTTTGGTTAGTTTCGTCATACCTGTTTTCGCAAGAGTGATGCGTCTTCTACTTTCAGTGGAACTATTTATGCAGGAGCCTAGGTAAATTATGTTGTCGATGTTTTCTACGTTAATTATTTTGGGTGGATTTTCTCTCCTGTTGCCACAATCCACTACCATCAGCTTTGTTTTTAGTGAATTAGCTTAAGTTCGAATTTTGAATTTTGTTCTTTCTCTCTGGACTCTTCTCAGAAGTTCGGTCATTTCTTCTTCGTTTTGTGCGATGATTGTGGTATCCTCGGCAAACCGTAAGTTGTTTATTTTCCTACGGCTATGACTATTCCACCTTCCCAGTTCTCCAGAGCTCCTCTTAGTATAAACTCACCATATAAGTTGAATAGTAAAGGTGATAGGACGCATCTTTGCCTAACTCCTCGTCCTATCATAAAGGGTCTTGAGTTTCTTCCCCCGATCTTGATGATTCATTTGCTGCTGTCATATAAAGTTTTCAGCAGAACGACATGGTGTGGAATGGTTCCCACTTCTAAGAGGGCATTCCGTGCCAGTTTACACAGTCCAACGCTTTGCTGTAGTCCAGGAATCATAGATATGTGGGCTTTGCAAATTCTCTGGCATTTTCAATAATTTGCCGTACATTCATGAGCGCCTTTACCAGCCACGAATCCAGCTTGTTCCTGTGGAATTTGTCGATCTAAGAAGCTTCTGAGTCGTTGTAGCTGAATTCTGAGCATGGCCTTGCTGGGGAGGTAGATTAATTCGATAGTTCTGTAATTACTGAATATATGGCTTGTTCCTTTTTCGTGCAGTGGAATGAAGATAGATGTATTCCAGTCAGTTGACCATTGCCCTGAGTCCTATACCTTGTTGCAGCTTGCCCACAAGAGGTGGATGCCTTTTGAGGACAGCTGTTTTAGCATTTCTCCACTAATATCATCTTCCTCTGTACTTTTGTTGTTCTTGAGCATGTTGATGACTTCTTCTTCTTGTTCTGGCGCTACAGCCTAATTTGAGCCTTAACCTCCCCTAGCTTCCTCCTCCATTCCTCTCTTTCCTGGGCCACTTCTTCCCATGTTCGTAGTTTCAGGATTTGTCCTGGTCTACTTCATCCACCCATCTTTTTCTTGATCTTCCTATCGGCCTCTTCTCCTCCATTCGGCCGTTCAGGATTCTTTTGGGCATTCTATCATCTGGCATTCTTATGATGTGGCCTGCCCACCGGAGGCGCTGCAGTTTCACGTATATCGACACTGGTTGGTATTTAAGGGTCTAATATACTTCCTTATTGTATCGCCTACTATGTTCTACATTTTCCCGTACTGGTCCTAGGATCCCTCTTAATATTTTCCTCTCGAACGCGTCGATTTTCGCTTCGTTCTTTACGGCGAGGATCCACACTTCGCAGCCATACGTGAGTATTGGTCGGATGATTGTTTTTTACACCTTAATTTTTGTGTCTCTGTGTATCACATTGGACTTGAGAACATTCGCCAATGAGAAAAGCGTATTTCTCATTGGGGAATCAATTGCAAATTGAATATTTGCTATCATCACTCTGGCTCTAATTTCCGCGTTTTCCAGGCCTTTGCTATTGATGTTTGCGCCCATATATTTGAAGTCGTTCACTTGTTCCAGGTTGTCTTGAGTTTGTATTCTTGGTTGTATGTTGATGGCTTGCTCAACTTCACTTTTTAAGATGTCAGGTTCCTGTTATACTTGTGTGATGGGTGGGAGACGAACTGTTCCCTGACGGTGACCTTCATCCGCGTAGAGGTCTTCACAGTACTGTCGCCATACCTGTACTACGTTGTCGATGTTGGTTATGAATTTTCCATCCTGGTTTTCTGTTTTCCACGTTCTTGTTTTGAACTCTTTCGTGGTTTCTTTGATTCTTTGGAGTAGATCGCGTGTTTCATTCTTGTTTGCCAATCATTCAATGAATTTAATCTCTGCATGTTTCCCGGAGGTGTTCGTTTTTGTCTCGTCGACATAGCCTTTTTATTTCGCGGCGGCGAATAGTCTTTGCAGACGGCGACGGAATGGCTCTCAAAAGTACAGCGGCGTTCCTTAGCCCAGAAGATTGGGGCTACTGTCTTTGATACTTAAGGGCAGAGCCTCTCAGAGAAAATGCGAGGCCCGGGGCAATTGATATTTGGAGGCCCCCTTCTACACCCGTAGAAGTAAAAACTTATGGGAAGAAAAAATTATAGTATTTGTTATGTTAATAAGTGAATTTACTTAAAAAATGCTTTTCGCGCTTTAGCATCAGCAAATTCAGTTATAATTCGGTTGGAATCTTTGAAAGTGAGGTCCCTTTAATTACGAGGCCCATGGCAACTGCCCCTTCTGCCCCCTCCTCTGATAGGGCCAGCTTAATGGTACTCACTCTCACTAGTTGTCTCCCTCATTCATTATCAACAGTTACCATCATCCCACACTTTCTTCACCAACAAACCCCATCAACAGGCCCATGAACGGAGGCGGCGATGGCAATGAGGGAAGGATCTTCGGCAACGAAGATATCCCGACGACGACGACGTGTATTTCGCGGCTTAAAGTTCGATATTTTTTCTTCTGTTCTTCGGATATTACACCTGTCTGCCTGCTGGTTTTGCTTCTCTTCTTCTTCTTCGTTAGACGTTATATTCCTACCTTCAAATCAAATAGATATTGGCTCAATTTTATTCAAAATGTTATCTTTTCTCACATTTTATACATTTTATTATGTGAATGGCTGTATTTATTATTACACTACAAGTTTGGTGGATACACGTACATGCAGCACAGCTCCTTTAGTTCAGAGGGGCCCGTTTGATGCACATTGCACATGAATGGTAGGTGAAAAAAATAGTGATAGTTCGCGATTGATCCACATTGCTCATGAATGGTACGCGGAAAAAAACTTTGAGGCCCGCTGATTTAAATTGTTTCATGTCTATCAAGTCATGTTATCTAGTTGTTTATATTATTTCAACCTGAAGATAATAATGATTCGGGGGCGGAGAAACAACATCGCCAAGTGGACTAGGGCAGGGGTCGGCAACCGGCTTTAAGTAAAGAGCATTTTTTCTTAAAAAAAATTAACAAATCTTATACAAGAGCCGCAGGGATGATGGTATAAACAAAATTAAAGTAAAGTTAAAGTGAGATTTTTACGAGAATTTGAATTGATGCAGATTTGTTTCATATCAGCTTCGTAATTTGAGGTCTTTAGATTTAAACAACTATAAAGTCTAACGTCGTAGCGCTGCTGTGCCCCCATTTTATATTCAGAATATTCATGTTGTTAAAAATCTGCTCACAATAAAATATAGAGCCGCAAATTGATAAGACTTCAAATGCCACCGGATTAAATTAATTGTAACTTTAAAACTGTTCCAAATTTCATCTTTCAAGAAAGATTTCAAAAAATCATAATTTCTAAAAGTGAATTCGATGTATCGTCTCGTCCTTCTCGGAACTTCTTATTGAGATTGTTGATACGCTGTCTGATTTCAGTAGCAAAATAGATTTTTTGTAACCAGTCGTGACCCGACAAAGGGCTTCGAATACTTCGAGTAAATGATAGTTTATCACCAAACATTCGAAGTCTTTGGCGAAGCCACCAAGCATTCGAAGACAATGAAAATATGTTCGATACATTGACTTGACTTTGAAGAACATTTTCGCAATGTTTTAATATTTTTGCAAAGATTTGACTGACTATTTTTAGTACCAAACCCATTATTACTTTTATCTCCTCGCACACTAAAATGAATACATTAATAAGTAAATTATTGTATTTCCTATATCCATCATTATGCCATTATTACAATCCTGTGTAAAAGTCCAATGTAAATCAAATAGAGTTTCATTATTAAACGATTTCTTGTTTGTTGATATTATGGCAACAACTCGCGTCACTAAACAAAAAAAAAACATAGACGTAGTGAAAATAAATATTCGTACGTATATTAAAACTTAATTAATTGTTCTTATTATTTAATCTTATTGTTTATTTATTTATTTATTCTTAAGTCTCGGCCTCTCAGTGTGGATTTTTCTGGCTCCTAATATAACTGCACCTAACCATTAAACCTAATCTAGATTAAATCTAGGTTAGGTTAGGCTTACCTACATTACATCGACAAAGACCAAATAGTGTTCCCGTCACTGTGCGTTTTTACTAGTTAACAATTTTTGCCACGGAGACTCATTGCGATTAAAGCATTTAAACTTACAACTCATTCACAAAAGCCCCTTTTCACACACTTGAATCATACACTACTTTTTTAATCTTGACAGGAAATGTTTGCGTACACAGCAGCAATTTTTATAATGCAATGAAAGGTGAAAATGTCTATCTGAAAAAGGGAACGTACATTTCTCATGTAATTTTTTGTCTTTCAATCTCTATTTTAATAAATGAAAGTTTGATTTGTCCCAATGAACTTAAAATGCATGTAATGGACGAGTTCAAGAGCCACACAACTTAAGGAAAGAGCCGCATGCGGCTCGCGAACCGCGGGTTGCCAAGCTCTGGACTAGGGGTTTTGCGGATGACAGCTCTGCACTCAGGCTGGTAGAGCTTCCCTCAGTCGCAATAAATAATTAAAAAAGTTGTTTATACGATTGTTTGTTAGTTTAATTTGGTCTGATTTTGATAGCCTATCTATTACAATTAAAAAAATAATTATTCATCCACATAATTAGTTTATTTATCTTGACTTGCCTCTATTAGACTAGTCTTTATAATTATCTTGTAATTAAATTCTCATTACACTTTAGACTATTAATTGTAAACAGATTCGATTTTTAATGGAGTAAAGTGATTATTAATTTAGATATCGAGTAATGCTAATTAGGAAATATATTAATTACTAACTTAACACTTATTATTTTTGTCTTATTAGTTTTATTATTATTGTCTATTAATTAATTTAATTGGTAAATAAGATTTATAAAAAAAAGAGTAAACAAGAAACTTGTGTATGAAATTGCAAGCCAATTAATGAATGATTAACTTTTATTGAGACCATTACAATAAAAGTAGGAGTTAGTCTCAATTGCATTTTTAAAATCCTTTATTGTTTATAGAATCGAAGGCTTCATATTGACCTAAATTTGATTTTATTATCCTTTACTTACATACAGTATATCAATTCAGCTTTTAATAACATAAAACTGTTCTGTTATGGATTAGTTAATCCAATAAAAAAAATAATAGTAGATTAAATATTTTTTTGTAATGTTTTAATTTCAAACGAACTCCCTGTTATTCTCGTTTTCTCATTTTCGTGTTAGTTGTTTCAATTAGAATACGCTATCAAATTAAAAGCATTCGCTTGACCTACTCTGCATAATTAGCCATTACGCATCTATTTTCCTAGCTTAATCTACACATGCATGCGCAGTTTTAAATCAACTTGAACTCTTGATAATAGATTTTTTCACCTGCATAACAAAATATTATTGAACATTCATAATTTAAACAGGGTTTTTGTATAGTCAATTTTTATTTATATTTATATTATTATATAAATATAATTATATATTATTATATTTATATTATTTTTATTTATCTAGTTGTTAAAACATGAAAAGAAATGTAACTTCTTTTGTTTTGTAAATCCCATAACAAATTCAGCCGGGACAATGGACTATAATTTATTCAAAATGTAAACGTCTAAAATATTTACAGAATATTGATTGCTGATTTTAAAATTGGTGGTGACAACACAACAAGTTTTCAAATTACCTTGAACTAATTCTCAATTACTAGACAATTCATTGCAAACAGTTTAAATATTATTAAGCGAATTACCTTATTTTTTATTATTTAAATAAACCGAATAATATTAAGCGAATAATTAATTAAAAATTATTATTAACCGAATTACCGAATAATACTACGCGAATAATTTATTAAATTAAACTTAAGTATATTAGACGTGGAAAGTGTCAAACTAAAGAATACTTGTTTGTATATTCAAACTTACAAGTTATATATATATATATATATATATATATATATATATATATATATATATATATATATATATATATATATATATATATATATATATAAATGTACAGGGTGTTAGGTAAACATGCGGCTAAAATTCAAGGGCTTATTTCTTGACCTATGCTAAGACTATTTTGTCCTATGATTATTTCTGGAAAACCCGTTTGTTTCGAAGATATAGGGTGATCAAAATTTGCGACAACCATATTCGATATTTGTTGAAATCATTAATGCAAATAAATGTATGGCGTACGCCAATGAGTTTATCAAGTACAAAAAATTAATAAGTTTATCAAGTACAAACATTGTTGACGATAACTTTAGTTTATCTTCTTCTTCTTTCTCTCATTATAAGCAGGCCTGCCTGGTTATCCATCACTATGGTCGGTCAAAGTGGAGCCTATTGTCGCTCCACCGCATTCTGGGTCTACCTGGGCTTCTTTTCTCTCTTGGCGAATTATCCCGTGCTATTCGGACCAGCTTGGTTTTGTCCATCCGGGCCACGTGGCTGCGCAATATCTCTTTTCGTTCGTCTACCCTGTCGTTTATAGGTTGTACTTCGGACATTTGCCATAGCTCCGTGCTCCTCATCCTGTACATTAAGGTTTTATTGTTGATATTTCGTATCACCGACATTTCCACTCTCTCCAGTATTATTTATGTTGATGTTGTCACAGGTCGAGTTTCTGCTGTGTATGTGGCTATTCTTGTAGATGCGTGATTTCATGTGAGTGTTTAGGTATTCTTAGGTTTTTAAAAATGACCCCGTTCAGACATCCAGCAATTCTTGATGGCTTTCATGGCTTGCAGCCTGACGCCTGCTTCTATACCCCAAAAGCCGATATCTCGACCATCAAGTAGTTGAATTTCATCTCTTGTTGAATTATTTGGCCGTCTATCTCTAATTTTCATCATATTGGGACCTTTGACGTTGTTACGCATTTCGTTTTATGTGTTGATATGGCCATGTTTGATTGTCTGATTAAAGAGGTTGTCCTCACTGTCGACGATGATCGCTGCATCGTGTGCGTAGTAGATAATTGAAATGTCTAGTTCCCATTGGGTAACTCATACCTTGGCTGGTTTTTTTCAATGTCATTATAGAATTATTATTCAATTTCATCTTTTATGTTTGGTTCTCTTTCTTTCTATTTTTATTCAATAAATGTTGAAATAAATTAGTTACATATTTTTTATATCAGATTATGTGGGATAAACAAAATAAATCATTTTTTTCCATCAAACCTTTGTTTCGCAAATTTTAATTCTGTCATCGCTGTAAATGCGATGAAATCAGGGCCTCACTATCTTTTTCTGTAAATGTATTTATTTTGTCTCGACTTTTTTTCCCCAATTTTTATAAATGTATATACTAACGTTACTGCGTCAATAACGTTCATAAAAAATGCCATCTATTTGTCTTTCTTTTAGATTTATAAGTTTTGATAATCTGGTCCATAAAATCTGTTTTGTCGTCATCAATAATCACTTCCGGTTTTCTCGAATTTTCAATGATCGCATCACTATGATGCATTGTTGATAATAAAATAACAGATTTTCCCTATTTTGGAACGTATGAAACTAACCTGAGATTTTTTGTAAATCCAAAAATTGTTGAAAATTGTTCTCGAGAACGTTTCGCCTGAAAATTTTGGTCGATAAATAACTTATTTTTTCGTACCGTTCCCGTAATAGTGAGACCATAACTCTTCAAATTCAGAGCTAATTGTTTGGTAGTAAAAAAAATCTGGTACGATATTTTCAGCCAGGTTGGTGGGACATTGATTTCCCTCTTTTTCCTAAATATTGAATTCCTTTTAGCGGGTATCCTTTTTCTTTTCAACTAACTGTCTTATTGCGAATACGGCATCGTTGCAGGACCTTCCAGATCTAAAGCCTTGTTGTTCTTCGGCTTATTGTGTCGATGTATTGATCTTATTTGTTATGATCTTTGTTAGCAGTTTCAAGGTGCTGCTTAAGAGGTTGGTGGCTCTGTAATTGGCCGGGTCGGTTTATGTCCCTTTTGAAACAGTAATATCGATGTGCTTATTCTCCACTCGTCTGGGATTTTGCTTTCACTCAGTATTTTACTGAATAGCATTGTTATTTCATGTTCTAGGGTGTCGCCTCCATACTTTAGGAGTTCATTATTTATTCCGTCCGGGCCCGGACTCTTCCGGTTTTTGATTTTTTTTAGGGCTGTCGTGACGTCAGTTCTTATGATGATGGTTCCGTATTCCACTCTTACCAGCGGTGCGTCGGTGTTCTGTGGTTTGTGTTTCCTCGATGCTTTATACGGCTCTGTGAGGTATTTGTGCCATGATTCTGCTGGTATCGGGTTCTTATCTGTTAGTTCACGTATTTCTCTGCGTGAGCTCCTTATTAGTCTCCACATTTGTTTTTGCAATCCATAGAAATCTCGCTCCATCGATTTTGTGAAGCACTGCCAATAATTCTTCCTTAATTTTCCTTACCAAGCTCTTCGTTTTAGTTTATCAAATACACAAAATTGTTGACGAACGGCTGTTTCATCTACTGAAGAACAAGTGGATTGAATACGTTTCGTCAGTGGAACCTGTATAGGTCGCAGTTGTTTACATTGAGTGCCGTTTGGCTCTTTGATGTGTTTTTAATAGTTAGTGATGTCCTCTACCATGTCTACGAAAGCCGAGATAACTGACAAGCATTTCATGTATGAACTTGCTGATGGCAATTCCTTACAAGCTAGACGATTGTACATTGAAAAGTTTCCTAGCCGTAATATCCCCGATCGAAAAATCTTCGAAAGCATTAATCGACGTCTTCGTGAACAAGCACATTGAAACGAAATGGGGAGGGCAGGAAGATTAATGACAGTAAGAACGGTACAACTGGAACAGAATGTGTTGGACATGATAGAAGGAAGATCCAAGTACTTCTACGCCACAAATTGCCAATACTTTGAATGTATTGGACAGTTTATTCTTAAGGGGAATTTGTTGTATCCATACCACATTCAACGTGTTCTGGCACTAATACCTGCTGATTATCGTCCACGTATTGCGTTAGGTTAGCTTTTGCAAACATGAGTTGTAATCCCTCAATCATCCCTCAAGTCAGTTTCTCAATAAATGCAATAAGCAATTTTCATAACAACCATGTGTGGGCAGATGAAAATCCACATGAGGTATGTGCAGATTGATTTCAACATCAGTTCTTCTTGAATGTCTGGGTTGGAATTGTGGCTGACTATCTAATTGGACCGGCATTTCTACCAGCTAGACTTACTGGCGAAATGTATCGTAATTTGTTGGAGGAAACACTTCCCAAGTTTCTGCAGGATGTACCATTGGCGACAAGAATTGCAATGTGGTTTTATGCACGATGGTGCACCACCACATTTCAGTTTGGTTGTTCGTGTTTTTAACAGCAACATACGGAGATCGCTGGATTGGTGGGCCACGCGCATGACCTGCTCGATCCCCAGATTTAAACCCCCTGGATTATTTCTTATGGGGCTATCTGAAGTCATTAGTTGCGCTATTGCATTGGGGAATTACGCTACTCCACCTCCTCTGATCAGAAGAGAAAGATATCTTGTTCATTTATGGTCAAGGACCTCAGCAAACTAGGAACATCTAGATTGAAGTTTCCTCTGAAAACCAGCCTGCAAAACTGCCTTGAAATTAATAAATGATAACTTTAATCTCGGACAAATTGCAGAAAGAGTGGAAACTATTTATACCGCAAGGTATTCTGAGAGTTGAGAATCCCACATTATAGGCTTACAGACCGCCGCGGAAGTTATCGCGGCGGACCGATTGATGTGGCGACTTACGTACATGTTCAGATCAACAGACGCGATTTCCGTCATAGCCGCGGTAGTGCAGCATTGCATGACAAGAACGCTGCATGCGCGGTTAGTTTCGCTGCCGCTGTGTTTTGAAATGGCGAATACAGAAGTTGATTAAGAATTAAAAAAAAGATCCTATATTGTATGACCTACTATATTGTATGTACAAACGGATTCTGATCGTATACTAGGAAAAACTGCGTGAACGAATGTTGAATAAGGAGACACTGATAAAAACTATAATAACATAAGGAAAAAGGACAACATTTGTAAGCAAATAGGATTAGAATAGGAAGAAAGTGTTAAATGAGTTTTAGGTGTTTTACAAATTAAAAACAAATAAAAAATAACAAACTGACAGATTTTCTCCTTCTGTGCTCAATACTAAATATCCCAGAGCTTCCTCCTCTGAGGAAATCATGAATACTATACACGTAAAAATGTGTGTTTTAATGTGGGCAATGCCATTTCGCTGCCGCGCCGCTAGAGAATTTTTCGCTGCTGAAATTTCGCGACGCAAACTCTCCGCCCCGGTCTGAAGGAGCTTTTAAACTCCCTGCCTTCAATCTACCTAGGCGTACTTGGAGTTGGCTTAATCGTATCAGATGTGGCGTGGGAAGAACAGCCTCAGTTCTCCATAAATGGGGTTGAACTGACTCCATACTGTGACTGTACTAACTTTCCTCACACATTGGCTCATGTAGTGTTGGATTGTCCCCTTCGTGCCTTCCCTGGAAGGCGGGAGGATCGGGAGGAACACATTCCTCACTCAGTGGAATGGATCAACAGCTTGGATTTAAAAATGTAAGCACTTAGTTGTGTGTGTATTACAATGTTATTTGTATTGTAAGTGAAGAATTTGGACGAATTGCGAAATCGGATACTGGCTGGGTGTAACTCAATTAGAAACAATGATATATGAAAGAGCTCGTCACTCAATGACGAGAAGATTGAATGCTTGTATGCACGCTGGAGGAAGTCATTTCGCACATTTATTGTAGATTGAGTAACTTTACATGTACTTTCTGATAATAAAATGTTGTTAATGTCGTAAATTTGTTCATCTGTATAGTCGAAACAAAGTGTTTTTCAGAAATCATCATAAGACAAAATATTCTTAGAATAAGTCAAGAAATAACCCCTTGAAGTTTTGCCGCCTGTTTACCTAACAACCTGTATATTCTACGCATTAATAGATGTTTTTTTTACAGCAGAATCTCTCAAACTTTTTGACAATTACGATCTTATTTCACAAATAGGCAACGCTTTTCGCCAGTTTTTTTGAACGCTCAATAGACCTTTTTACCGTTAGTTAAGTGCATGCGCATCCGCTAAGTTTGAAAGGCGGGAATATGAAAGTTTCGGGTACATATTTAGTTATAAAGTTCGGGCACTTTTTGACGTAAAACATGACGGAAATTTACAGTTGCGCACAAAACATTTCCACTATGAAAAGGTCTATTTATGAGTATTCTTTCTCTAGGACTTATTTTTATATGAGGGATATGAGTACTGGCTAAAGTTTTGCTATTTAATAGATCTTATTGCGAATGCATATATCTTTTTATGAAGAACTATTTGTTAGATCAGTTTAGATTTGTTAGACTAGACAAGATTACTAAACAAGACTAGAATTGACAAGACTATACAAGACTAGATAAGACTTCTTAAGATTGGACAAGATAAGACTAGGCAGACAGTTTTATTTCGTTTTATTTTGGTTTATTGATATACTTAGTCAATTCCTTGAATTTCCCAATGATAAATGTCAAAAGGCAATCTACTGCAAATGTTTTTTGCAAGGGATTATACATTTAGTTAAAAAAAAGTGGTTGAACCGACTAGAGAGACTAGACATGACTAGACAAGATTAGATAACACTAGACTAGACGAAACTAGACAAGACTGGACAAAACTTAAAAAAACTAGAGAATTCTTGACTAGAGAGACTAGACATGACTAGACAAGATTAGACAACACTAGACTAGACGAAACTAGACAAGACTGGACAAAACTTAAAAAAAACTAGAGAATTCTAGAGACTAGACAAGACCAGACAAGACCACATAAGAGAAAACAAGAACAGGCAAGACCAGATAAGACTAGGCCAGATTAGACTAGACTAGATGAAACAATACTAGATTAGACAAGACTAGACCAGCCAAGACACGACAAGACCACACCATACAAGACAAGACCAGACAGAACAAGACAGGGCCAGACAAAACTGGACAAGACCAGACAATATAAGACCAGACTGGACGAGATGAAAACAGGTAAAACAGGACCAGACAAGATCATACAAGATCATACCAGACAAGGCGAGATAAGATTAGACAAGACTAGACGAGACAAGACTAGACAAGACTAAACAAGATTAGACAAGACTAGACAGAGTAGTACTAGACTAGATAGACAGTTTAATTTCGTTTTTTGGTTTACTAATATAGTATATTTTTTTTGGATTTCACAATGATAAATGTAACATAAAGTTATCGACTGCAAATTTGTTTTGGCGGGGATTTAACAATTTCTTAAACAAATTGGCTAAAACAACTTAGAAATGTAATTGTTGCCCTGTTTTTAGTTTTAACAATTTTTATGATTATACTTACATTTATAGTTTCTTCTAAAAGTAATTTAGAGTTGATGAGAAGTAGATAATCCAATCTCTTGAATTCATTACCAGACTGATTCTTTTACGACGAGCATATGATCCTTCTCAGGCTAATAATCCACAGAAATTATTCTCTCTCACAATAAAACATAAACTATTAAACAAAATTTCCCCTCCATAAAAATCTCTTCTGCAGGTAAAGATTTATTAAATGACCCTTTATCTACCTACCTACCCTCGAACTCCCCTCCCAACACCATCTTCCTCTACATCATTTTTGCAAAAGAAATCGCACTAGAATGAATATATTTTTTGTTTAATGTTATTTAAAAGTTGTTATTTTCATTGTTTTTTTATTATTATTGCAGCTTGTTATGGTATTGTAACTGTCCCCACTGGACCATGGTATTGTCGTAAATGTGAAAGTCAAGAAAGATCTGTTAAAGTAGTAAGTAATATCTTTAATAAATATTTTTAAACTAAATTTTAAAAGTTTTAAAACCAGAATTGAACAGTTTTATATATGTTATATTAGTTAGAGTTATGTTAGTTAAGTTTAGTTACAAATTAAAAAAAACTGGATAGATTCATTGAAATTATTGCAAGAAGAAATAATTGATTTTTTTAAATTGTTTCAGCTTTAAAGGTCTGTAAAGTTAAAAAATTACAAAAAGAATGTTTGTCAAAAAGGCATTTCCATAAGAAAAATTATGTTGAACTTATTATCAAATGTCAAATTAAATGGATTTGGTGTAATGCGGATTAAATTTAACCGAAATAATAGTAAGGATTAAGTAATTAGTGAACTAGTTTTGTAATTTTCAAGAACCCAGAATGTCTGGAATAACCCGCAGTAAAGTGTGTTAATCTAATCCAGTGTTTCTGTTGCGATACTTTTTCGGAACCATCCAATTTGTCTAATCTGTCTAGCACAAAATTGAGTTTGTTTGTAGATAATTCAAGAACAAATTACTACAAAACAGAACAATTAGTTTAAGTTGCAATTTGAAAATTTGACTAGTTTCTTCAAAATTTAGTTTTACTTCTCTGTATTTTGAAAATTTGTTTGGAATTTAAAAATCTTATTTTTGTTTTCGGCTATAATTATGAGTTTTTGTTATTGTTTTTAGAAATGCGAACTTTGCCCGAGCAAATACGGCGCCTTGAAGCGGACAGACAATTCAGGATGGGCCCACGTGGTTTGTGCTCTGTATATCCCGGAAGTCCGGTTTGGGAATGTGACTACTATGGAACCGATCCAATTGCAGTTGATACCGCAAGAGAGGTTCTCTAAAGTGAGTGAAGATTTGCTTTTCTAAAATTCCAAGTAGAAATTGAACGAGATTGTGCTAAATTTTTGGTTCTCCAGGTGTGTTATATTTGTGAGGAAAACGGTAAACCGGCGAACGCAAGTGTTGGAGCTTGTATGCAATGCAATAAGGCTGGCTGCAAACAGCAATTTCATGTAACTTGTGCTCAAAGTCTTGGTCTCTTGTGCGAAGAAGCTGGGAATTATCTAGACAACGTTAAATATTGTGGATATTGTCAACATCATTATAGTAAATTGGTAAGTTAAATACGTCTTCTTTAATTATAGTTTTATATCTTAAGAACAATTTGAATTACTTTTAAAATAGACTAAATCATTTAAACATTTAAATAAATTAAAAAAACAAACAACATTTATGCATTAAATACAAATACAATCATCAATTGTGAAAGAATTAAATAAGATAAAACTAGACATGCTTTTTTGGATATGATAGTTTACGTATGTCTTTCATTCATTTATAAATGTCTTTTAAAAATTTAGGAACAATTTCTGCTTTAACTCTTTGAGGCACGGAATTTTAAATATCCCATCCTGCATATTTACTCATTAAGGTGGGATAATTTTAATACTGCGGTGCTTCAAAGAATTAAACAATAGACCTTTTCACAGTTGAAATTTTTTATGCGCATGCGTTAATTTCGCCATGTTTTCGGGCACTTTTTTGGCGCATAACAAGTGAAAATAACAAAAGGTGCCCGAAACTTTCATATTCCCGCCTTTTAAACAAGGCGGACGAGCATGCGCTTAACTAACCGTTAAAAGGTCTATTATGTTTTATTTATTAATTCTAATTTAGACTTTATTTTGGACAATTAGACAGCTTGGAATAAGAAGATAAAGGTAGAATAATTAATGTTAGGTGATTAAACAAAAATAACTTAAAATTAGACGTACCTAAACGTAGAGTTAGTTTGAATATTTGTGCAAATTATAAGTTAACTTAATCTAGACTGATTTATTTTGTGGAATTATGATGGCCCTAGATATTCAAAATATTGCAAATTTATTTCTATAAAATTGAATATTAATAATTCATACGAAGTTTATAAGAAAATTATATAATTCATACTTTAAGTTTTAATATTTCTTAAGAAAAAAAAAATAAAACTATAGATTCTTCTTCTCCTTAGAAGAAAAAGGCACCCTTGTGCCTTCTCTTAACGAAGGCTGGTTATCATAATAGGAGAGGAACAATCAAACCACTCCATCAAATCCTTGAGCCAGGGTCCGTCATCTTCCCGGGCTCCTCTTTCCTGATATTTTTCTCAGCATGAGTTGTAGTAATTCATAACGATCTCCACGCATGACGTGGCCCATATATTGAAGTTTTCTGGTTTTTATTGTTTTAATGAGTTCTCGTTATTTATTCATCTGGGTTAATACTGCTTCATTTGTTTTACTCTTAGTCCATGCCATTCTTAACATACGTAACAAACTATAGATTATCACGATTAAAATACACATTTTGTCCATTTTAGTCCAATCACATTTTTTACTGACCTAGTGACAGTCCAGATTAGCCACACAAGACCAGACAGAAAAGACTATACTCTGTTCGGCGAGAGAATGCATCCCGTCGCGACGAGTTTTTAGCATTGTTCTGCGCATACCCCCACCTTATTTCAAGTGCGCCGTGTTCAGTTGTGCGTATTTGAAAAACTGACACATATTTCTTAACTCAAACTAATCTGCGTGTTCCTCGGCGCGTCCTTTACCCCTCATACCTCGGCGCTGTACAGCTGCATTCTCTCGCCGGACAGAGTATAGATATATAACACTAGATATTTAAGTCTAAATATACAAGACTAAGCTGACAAGAGTAGCTGAACAAGACTTTTTTTTATTGTGGTTTGGGGGAACCTCTCTCGAAACCCCCTTTTCTACTTGGCTTTTAGTATGCGCAACTCCGGTATCGCGTATTTCGCATTCCTTCTGCGTGGACGGTTATTTCTGCCCTGGTTGAAAATGCCTCCGCGGCGGGGAATCGAACCCCGGTCTCCCGTTTGTCAGACAGGTATGTTGTCCACTATACTACCGAGGAGGACATATGAACAAGACTAGAGAGCCAAGACTAGACTAGGGAGGCATTACTAAATAGCCAAGACTAAACAGACCGGATTAGACCGACAAAACTAGAATATATACAGGAGACTAGACTTGTCAAGACTAGACAGATAGTACCAGGTAGATTAAACACATACAACTAGACGTACTAAATTAGAAGGAGCCTGAACAAACAAGGCTAAAGTTACGTTGGCATACATGTATGAGAACTTGTGTGAGAAACAAATTAAAATATGGAAATACTAGACAGGCAAGACAAGTCAAATATTGTATGTCTAAAAAGACTTGACCGACAAGAGCAAATTAGCAAGACTAGAGAGACATTACCAAATAGTCAAGACTAAACAGATAGGATTAGACCGACAAAACTAGAATATATACAGAAGATGTTGGCAAGACTAGATAGACAGTTCCAGATAGATAAGAAATATAGAACTTAGACATAATTAAAAGGCTAGAAAAGCCTAGACAAACGAGGCTAGAGATACGTTTATACTGGCATCCATGTATGAGAAGTTGTGTGAGAAGCAAGTGTTAGGTTGCAGCAAGAGTGCACGTACAAATCATGGAACTTGTAGATAAACGAGACTGCGTTTACACTTCATAAACAAGTCATACTGTTTTAGTCGATTTAACGGTTATGTTAACGTATAACGTAAGAGGGGTGTTATAAATTTGACGTGTCAGTCTATCAGTCTGTCCGTATTAATGGCTGTTTATGGAGTCGTATCTCCTAAACGAATGGACCGATTTTGATGCAGTTTGTTTTTGTTTGAAAGCTGACGTGATTGAGAAGGTTCTTAGCTATAATTTATGAAGATCTTTTCAGGCTTTGATGATCATCAGCTCATTTCCTACTTGACAAAATTAATCTGCAACCAATTTGACAGAATTATTTCTCTAGTTCCGTATATACAAACTTGTTATCCAAGTAAATGTGTGTACATGAATTTCATTCGAAAAATAATAACGCTAAATACGTTGTTATCACATCAATTGAAAATTAATTCTACGAAATATTTACCTAAACATAAACATATTACTATTATCATCAAACTAAAATAATCATCTTAAATCTTAATTTCATTTAAAATATTAATTTCATCTTTTTTTGTATACAATCCCCAGCAATCAAGTATTTGCGAACGAAATTTCAGAGTATTTGAGCATTACTTACGTACAGTATAATCTCGGTAATTCGGACGTTGGGTAATCGGAAGACACGTCCAATAATCGGGCGGTCTGGAGACCGCTCCCGCTCTTCCCTCTCACCACTCTTGCTTATAATCCGGCGGTTATCTGGTCCCATATGTGTCGAATTATCGAGATTATACTGTATTTACAAATAAATTATTAAAGAAAAGAAAAAAGTTCGAATAATAAAATAAAACTAAAAAATTTAAGTAACCTACGACATAAAAAAACCTTTAAAAAGTAAAATAATTAAATTTCTCTCTTGCCCTTTTAACTTCATTCAAAGTACCTATTAATATTTTGATGATGAGCTTCGCCGGTCGGGGGACTGCTAAGTAAATCAAATAATAAAACCAGAATACAAATAAATAAAAAGAAGATTGATAATGGTAAAGTATGGATTATACACAAGGACTTACTCTGTGTAAGCAACGTACTTAAGTAACAAAACAACAATATCCAATCGTTTAGTTTTCAGTCTTGATTAATTTACTCCTAAAAATTCGTAAAATACACAACCGTCAACGGCGTGTCTCAAGCAACGCCCTTTTATAGAAGTGGTACAATATCGAAACTCTGCAGGAACTTAGTAGACCTTGTAAGATAGATTGATGCATCTATGTTCATTCGTACAATTTGAAACTAGTAGGTATTTTCTATTCGTTATACCTATGTAGGTATAACTATATATACTTCTTCACATAGCGGTCCCCTGACGCGGCGACCCTCAAATACTAATAGGCGATCATCAAAATATTAATAGCTACTTTTAATGAAGTTAAAAGGGCAAGAAAGAAATTTAATTTTTTTACTCTTTACAGTTTTTTTTGTGTCGGAGGTTTCTTACAATTTTTAATTTTATTTTATATTATTTGTAATTTTCAGTTAATTTTTTTCGCGTAATTAATACAAAACGTTGGCCAAATAGAAAGTTTTGACAAAGGAGCTGTTTAATCCTGGTTTATATTACAACTTATTACATTGAATAATTATATTTTGATTATTCATTAAATAACTAATTGTTGCATTAATTACAAGCGTTTATTCACCTCAAAAATGTCAAATGTGTGAGCTTTTTTTGCTCACTCAAAATCTATGAGGAATGTATGAGCTGATACACAATGTATAAGCTGTTGTATGAGGTGATATTTCAAAACTTTTTTAATGACTCGGCACATTTTTATGCATATGTGGCAGTGTAAACGTACCATTAGACAGACAAGATTAGACAAGCAAGATTTGAGAGGAATTACTAGACAGGCAAGGCAAGTCAAATCTTGTATATCTAACATGACTTGATGGACAAGATTAGACATACTAGACAAACAAGAGTAGATTAGCTAGACTGGATAGCCATGACTATACTAGAGAGTCATTACCAGATAGCCAAGACTAGACTAGAGAGGCATTCTATCTGGTAGGCTATCTGGTATAGCCGATTCTAAACAGACAGGATTATACCAACAAAACTAAAATTAATACAGAGACTAGGCTTGACAAGACTAAAAAGACAATACCAGCCACACAAGACTCATAAAAGTTTCATTCATTCATACCGCGACGGGCCGTGCGCGGTCCTTGGTCTACACTATACTTCGTCTCCAATCGTCGAGGTTTTCCGACCTGTGTCTCCAGTTCGTATATCCTAGCATCTCTCGGCAAATGTTTCGGATGGAGTCCTCCCACCTGTCCCTCGGCCTCCCAACTGGTCTTTCTACCTTTTGTTTTCTTCTATCTTCCTTTTGCCCATTAGAAGTGCGCGTTAGCTGGTTTTCGCCTTCCTATCCTCCCAAAATCTCTTCATTAATGCACTATGTTGTATCTTGCGTTCTGTCGAACACTTCCTACCAGTTTTCCTTTTAGGTTTCTCCAGAAATTTATGTTTGGCTATTTTTGTCCTAAATGATCCACGGTTAGCTATGATGTCGTCTGTGATATTCAGTTCTTGTAGGTCCGCCTTAGTTTCTTCTAGTCATTTTATTTTGACCTTCTTTGAGTTGGTTACTTTGATAATCTTTTAGTTAGTCTGTCGTCGTCAATTCTATAATATATATGCTCATAGAAATTCAGGCGTCTCTTCCGTACGGCATCAGCAAACCTGTCAGTGAAGGAATAGAGTTCCGATATTCTTCTCCTAATCCACATTCCATGTTCTCTCGTGGGACCATAAATTTTCTGTAGAATTTTCCTCCCATGCTTTTCGATTTCTGAAGTATTAGAGTGACCACCTAAGCATATGGTTTCTGAAGCATATAAAGCTGCTGGCTAAACAACTGGCTAGTAGTGTCGTAATTTTGCATTATGCAATATGCATCTTTTGTTATAGTAATTCCATGTTAGTCTGTACGCCTTATGGAGTTTGGCGGCTCTTCTACATTGGCTCTACTGTCTAGTCCTGATGGTTTTATAATTTCCCCAAGGTATTTAAAGGAGTACACCTGTGGTGAATGGGAATTCTGCCGTTTTTCCATCTCTAGCGGAGTTTTTGCACTACTCTGCTGCAGATTTTCCATATACTGGGTTTTCTCGTATGTTATCTGGAGGCTTGCCTTTGATTCTATATATTATAGTCTCTATATGGCATATCTTGTTTCATCCTTGGTCTTAGTAATGACTGCTAAATCTTCAGCAAACGCTAAACATTTCACATTGACTCCCGACTCCATTGTTTCCCGAGTTTCCAATGTTTCCAATGAAGGATGTCATGTCCTTTTCCCATACTATAATAACTTTGTCTAGAACTAAGTTAAACAGAGATAGGGAGAGGCTGTCACCTTGACGAACGCCGGTAGATATTTCAAAAGGCTCAGAGACTTCCCCAAGAAATTTCACTTTAGACGTCGTATTCGTGAGAGTCTGCTGGATAATAGCTGTGGTCTTCTTGTCTACTTCAAGTTCTTCTAGACTATCAAAAACTGTCTGTCTGTCCACAGAATCATACGCCTTCTTATAGTCCACAAAAGTGACGATTGTGCTGGTACTTCGGCGAGTCCTCAATATCGTCTTTAAGTTCCATATTTGTTCTGTACATGATCGACCTTTCCTCAATCACGCTTGATACTCGCCAATCAGGTGATCTGTTTGTTTTTCTAATCGGTTTAAGAGAGCTTTGGAAAGAAATTTATATGCAGTAGCGATATGCCTCTATTGTTGTTTGGATCCGCCTTGTCATCTTTCTTGTGTAATGGATGTATTAATGCGCACTTCCAATCTTGCGGGATCGTTTCCGTTTTCCATATTTTTACTAAGATTTCATAAATTCTGCTTACAAGGTCATCTCCAAGTTTACACATCTCTGCGATGATGCCGTCTGTCCAGGGGCTTTATTATTTTTAAGCGATCCTATGATCTCTGTTGTTTCCTGAATTGTCGGTGATTGTGAATCGGGGTTGGGCATGGGTTCCTCAAAATTCAGTCTTTCCTTTGGAGGATCACACTTGAGGAGGTCTCGGAAATAGTCAGCTAGAATGTTGCAGTTCTCTTTAGTGTTCGTCTCTAATGTTCCATTTGCTCGACGGAAACGTAAAGATGGTGGTTGATAACTGGATAAATTCTTGCGGAAGGTTTTGTACAAAGTCCTAGTGTTGTTTTTGAGGAAATCTTGTTCAATTTCTATGAGTCTATTTTTGTCTTCGGCTCGTTTCTAACGGCGGATTATTTTCGAGGAAATTTTCTGTACCTTGAGGGAGGTGTTCCATTTCTCAGTTGTATGATATCCATTCCACTAATTCCATGCTTTTTTCCGGTCATCAATGGCTTTATCGCAAGTCGTGTTCCACCACATATGCGTTTCCTTGAAGATAGTCCTAATTTCCTAGCTGATGTTTGAAGTGTTTTACGAAAACCTGACCAGTCCTTGGGGTCTTGCTCTCGTATGTCTTGTAGGAAGATCGTGGCGTTCTGTCGAAGACATTCTTGCTCAACTCTTTAAGATCTGTTTAATTTAGGTCTGCAAATGTTAGGCTGGAATCTCACTTTGATTTGTGTTAGGTAGTGGTCCGAGTCGACAACTCCCTTCCGTACTAACATTTTGGTTCTCGCACAAATTATTTCTGGAGTTTGCAACGTGATCGATCTGAAATTCCCTTAATAATGGCTTCTGTGATTTCCACGTTTTTTTTATATCGGGGTTTCACAAAATGCGTAGACGTGAATTATGAAGCCAAAGGTTTACAATAGTCAATAAGACGTTCTCCGTTCCTATTTGTCCCCAATTGTACCTTCTGTTTTGTTATTCAGCGCTTTCTTTGGGATCTCGCCCTCATGCATTATGTGCACGTCTCCCGACCATTTCAGCTTTCTCAACTTAATTATCGTTGCTATGTCGGTGTCGCCCTATAGTTGGTATACTTCATCATTAGAACAAATTTTCCAGCCGCCTTCCTCCCTTATAGGCCCATAGATATTTCTCAATATTTACCATTCGAAAATGTTTACCAAACCCTCCCCTTTTTTAGAGAATGTCCAAGTCTCTGCACCAAATGCTAGTACTGGGCGTATTAGGGTTTTATATGTATTTACCTTTGTGCACCTTCAGATGTTTTTATCTCTGATGAATGTTGAATGTGAAAAATAGACTTGGTTAAGTGTCCTTATGCGTTCTTTTACTTCGACTGTCTCATCTAGAATTTTTGTTCATCTGGCACCTAGGTACTTGAAATTCCCCACTGATTCGATGTTGTGGTCTCCTATTGAGATGTTCTGGCTGAGTCTTCGATTACTGTGTGATTGCACCATGATTTTCGTTTTGTCTTCATTTATGACTAGTCCAACTTCTTTAGCTGCATCTTCCATGCATATGTACACTTCTTTGGCCGTCCGGAGGTCTCTGGCCATTATGTTTATGTCGTCTGAGTATCCTACTAAATGCTTCGATTTGTTTAGTACTGTGCTCTTTGTGTCCACTTTTAACTTCCTCATTACGTACTCGAGTACCAGATTGAACAGCATTGGCACCAGATCATTACAGTCCCAAAAAAACTGTATATGCACTATATTCTTAGTTTATGCAACTTATAATATCTATGGTTGCCAGGTATTTTTGATTTATTGGGATTGTCACTACTAGCAGCCTGAAATGTCCCTGAACCGCAAATAAGATAATATTGCTCTAATTAGTTTATAAATAGACTATTAATTTGAATGTATAAAGTAATGTCCAAACTAGTTATAGTTGAGTGTTAAATTACTGATGCCGGTCGGACAATAACACAAATTGTTTAAATTTCTTGCTAGTTACTAGTTTCAGCAAATCAATAATTTATTGCACAAATTTCGCGATCTACAAATAACTTATTAGTTCAGGAGTAAAAGGCCAAAAAAGCCAACACAAGTAACACTAACAAGTAACAATAATAAAAAATTGTTAAAACAGAAGGTTAGATTAGGTATATTTTAGGTTATATAAAAATAATGAATTCATTGAAGATGAATTAATTAAGGCATATTAATTAATTTGAACAATTATTTATTTAGACTGGACAGTAATGTTGAAAAAGACATATTCATGTAAGTAGTTATCTTAAAATTTAAATCTAATTATATTTAAAATAATATATCATTGATGAAATAGCTCTGGATTATTAACAGAATCCGTTAGAAAACCATAATAGTATATTTTATAACTAGGGCGGTAGGTTGTCAATTGGACACGAGACCGAAATTGGGCGCACGAACGATGCGCACATGCGCTCTAGAGGGCAATTGACAATACCGTCCGTGTTGCAAACAATATTTTTTATTACTCATGCCAGGGGATGTATCTTACAAGTTTGGGATCCATGTGCCATAAAAAATAATAGAATTAAAAATGAAGAATTTGCTTTTTCAATTGTCTCCGGTGGTGTGGATTCGTCATAAGAACTCTCCTCAGTCTCCGGTATCACCATAGAGTTTACACTCATTTTAAAACGTTTTCTTTAATTTTTATTTTGTAATGAAAAAAAATCACTTTCACGTCCCTTTTTTTTAATATTGAGGTCTTGTTGTGTTTATTTTATTTATTTAATTGTTTTTTTTTCATGTAACCTAGCGATATTGAATATTTTCGTGCGTTACCCAAGTTAGGTGGTAATACAACCAAAAGTGGAATTTCACCTACTAAAAAACGTGCACCAAGATTTAGTACTTTTAATGCATGAGTAATAAAAACTATATTTTAATACGATATATACACACACAAACTATGCCTTCATTCTCTTGACTTACATTGTTTTATTATAATTTCCATATTTTATTCATTCCATTTTTTATACTTTATTATTTTACTAAAATAACTAAATTTATTTTAAACATATGCTTTAGACTTTTCTGACGGACTTTCCGGCAATAATTTCACAATAGCTAGAAATAGAGACATTTGGAAATGTTTTTTAAATCCATTTCACAGGCGTAAACAGTTTTACTTATTGTTTCAATCAGAACTAGTGTTTACTAAATTTCTAGTGAGAAACAATATAATATCTAGACTGCTTAAGTCAGAAATATTTATTTTTAAAACATGTTTGTTAATGTTCAATGAAATGTTTAATAAATTGTTCAATGATTTATAGATTAATGTATTGCGTTTTAATTAAACTAGTTTATTTAATGGAAAATATTGTGATAAATTAGAAAATTATTCAAGAATAAACAATTATTCAAGAATATTTAAATTATTTTGTTGTTATCGAAGACCACCCAATATATTAAGTCAGTCTGGATGTTAAGCAAACTTATTTTATCTGCACGCAATGTCTTCTGTCTCTCTAGTTCTGTCTATTCCGTGACTAAATAATAATAATTATATAATCAAAACTAATTTACTTTTTTAATCTATAAAATTACAAATTTCAGAAAATATTGCACATTTATTTTTTTACTTTTTTAGCTTTTTATGTTTTATTTTTGTTTGTTGTTTTATTATCCCGCCAATTATTATATAGTGGACTTCTTTGTTGTGTGACTTGTGTCACATTTACCGGCTGTTCAGTCTATAATTTAAGATTACTTAATAATGAGTATACATACCCCTTTTTGTTTGCACTAGTTTCTACAAAAAGAACGCAAAAATATTGCAGTTAAGGCATTCATTTTAGAACTAACGAAACTTTCTCAGTCTGAAATATTAAAACATCTAAGGGTAAGTCCAGACTCATTTTTTTAATTCTAATTGTAGATCTTTAATATACTATTTTTATATCACTTCTCTAAATTAGAGGAATTCACTAAAACAACACTGAATCTATATATATATATATATATAGGAGCTGAATCTATATAAATGAGATTCTATTTATACAGGGTGTTTCATAAATGTCCGGCAGAAATTCTAGGACGTGATCTGGAGCCTAAAATATGAAAATAAATCCCTGTAAAGATGTGTCCGAAAACGCTTCCGAACTGAGGCACAGGCCTTAAAAAGGGGTGATCTCACACAACATATTTGCAAATATCTTAGACCCAACTAATGATAATTGATTCAAATTTTACGTGTACTCGTTACTGGTGCCGTTTGTGCTTATTTTCTTATTGATAACGAACCAGTGGCGGTAAATACCTTTGTATTTTTGCAAATATTTTTTCCATCTGCACATTTAACAAATGCTTGACTAGTTGAAATTGTTCGCAATCGAAAGCTACACTGAAAAGGTACTCTTTGTTTCTGTCTCCCAAGATAACAGTTTTCGAGAAAAAAATTAAAACGTATTTTTTTGGGAATGATATGATAAAAAAAATCCAGTCAATGAAAACGAAACGTGCCCGAAACTTTCATATTCCCGCCTTTCAAAATTGGCGGATGTGCATGCGCTTAACTAATCGTAAAAGGTCTATTCACAATAGTTGTTCAAATTGCTGTCCCTCAACGCAAACACAAGCTTCATCACATCGCAGTAATGATATTCTAACCCGTTCAAAAATTCCTGCGGTGGCCTGATCGCATATCCATTTTTTACACGACGCTGCAGTTCTGCGAGATCCGCCACTTCCGTTTCATAGACTAAGTTTTTTAAGTGACCCAAAAATAGTAGCCCAAGGGGTTCATGTTCGGTGACGTTGCTGGTCAAGCAACTGGACCGCCTCGACCTATCCACTTTAATGGATAGGCGTTATGCAGGTGAGCTCTCGCTAACGCGCTAAAATGTACGGGTGCACCATCGTACATCGTACCACATTTGGCGTCTAGTCAAATCCGTCTTCATCTTGCAATCCTGGCAAAATTTCTGTTGAAAAATGTCGATAAACTCCTCCGGTCAACCGCCCTGGTGGAATATGGGGACCGATTAATACATCGCCAACAATACCACACCAGACGTTAATCGTTTCTGATGAACTTTCACCATAACTGCATGAGGATTTTCGTCCGCCCAGCAGTGCACGTTATTGGAATACATAATTTCATCTCTTGCGAAGGTTGCTTAGACCTTAAGGCAATAGAGGAAGATAACAGATGCAGATTCTGCGGCTGAACTGAGGAAACCCCCATACTTTTGCTCAATGACTGCAGAGCAGTGCTCCGCAAGAGACAAATGTATCTTGGGGCCCACTGCTTGAACGCAGAGGAGTTGTAATCCTTGAATCCTACCCAGATCCTGAAATTCCTAAAGGAATCAGGACTTGAGGAGGCGCTCTAAATGGGTAAGTATATCAACCATTGGAGCTAGAGGGTGGGGTACAATAGATCTATGAAGGTCGCAGTACAAGTCACCACCGAAATCTACAATCTACAATGGTTGCTCATTTGTGAAGAGCACCCGACCCGCAAACATAGGATCTTGGGCACTACGAAGCAGCAACCATCGACAAATTTTTTTGACGATTAGGATAATCTGCGGGAGTCAATGCCTGTACTTTTTGATTGTGGTACGGATGTAACTGCTGTTTTCGAGTACTTGTCGTTGGATTTGCTTTAATAATCACCAGGATCTGCTCTTCAACATTAAGATTGTGGGCTATATGGCCCCCAAACGCAATTGGTTCCAATCGATTGTGTTCCCTTAAACGCCTATCGACGTCCTCAAAAGTTTTTCTATCAGGGTATTCTTCTATCAGGGTACTTTTCTTGGTGAAGTAGCCTTGCTTTAATTGCATTTCCCTCATTTCCACTGAAATTGCATTTCCACTGAATCAGGAATAGCTGTGTTCAGGTCCTCCAGACTTCCAGGGAATTCACGAAGGGGACAATCCAACACTACATGAGCCATTGTTTGAGGAATGTTAGTACAGTCACAGCCTGGGCTGACTGTCCAACCCCATTTATGGAGAACTGAGGCTGTTCTTCCCACGCCACATCTGATACGATTAAGCCGACTCCAAGCACATCTAGGTAGATTGAAGCCAGGGAGTTTTAATGTGGGATTCTCTACTGTCATAGTCCCTTGCGGTATAAATCATTTACACTCATTCTGCCATTTGTCCTTGAGATTGAAGTTATCATTTATCAATTTCAAGGTAGTTTTGCAGGTTGGTAAGCGAGACTTCAATCTAGATGTTCCTAGTTGTCTGACGTCTTCGTTTATCGGTAGTGCCATGTTCTTGGTTATTCTTGACCATAAATTAACAAGATTTCTTTCTCTTCTGATCTGAGGAGGTGGAATGTTACTCAACACTGGAAGCCACTGCATTGGAGTAGGGAGCAATGTTCCTGTAATGATACGCATGCTGTGATGAAGCTGAACATCCACAAGCTGAGTGTGGCAGCTATTAAGCCACACCTCAGAGCAGTACTCACAATCAGCCGAAGAATAGACAAGTGCTAGAGCAGTTGTTCTTAACGTGTTGGCATCAGCACCTAATGATCTTCCGGCTAGACGCTATAGGATGTTGTTACGGCTCTTCAGTTTTGCAGCTGATTTACGAAGATGAGCTCTATATGTTAGAGATCTCCGTTGCACCTTGTCGTGGAGAGGGCCGCCAGATCGGCGATTGTGAGGTTCAGCAAGGAAGGAATAGGCAGAGGTAAAATAATCGGGAGCAGAGACTGGAACAGCCTCGCTGCCAAAATCCCCAGACTGGAAGTATCAAAAGACGAAATGGTATGCAAATGGTATACTATTGCGAGAAAAACTACACAGCAATGTGTAGTAGTAAAGCCGATTGGAGCGACGAATCCTCAGCATACCACATAGAGCAGAAATACTACCAAGTGGTATACAGATGGTTCGAAGACAAAGGAGGGTACTGGTGCAGGAGTGTTTGGACCTCGTACCAAATACTTCGAATCCATGGGAACATTCCCAAGTATCTTCCAAGCAGAGGCACACGCAATCGAAAGATGTGCACAATTCAACCTCGACAGGAATTATCGCAAAAAACTTTTGCTATCCTGTCAGACAGCCCAGCAGCCATAAAGGCCATTAGTTCTTACACTATCAGATCCTGGTATGGAACTGTGTCGGAAAGCTAAACAAGGTTAGCAGAGAAAATAAAGTAACGCTATACTGGGTACCAGGACACACTGGTAAAGACGGAAACGAAGAAGCCGATCACCTAGCAAACAAGGGATCTATTAATCCCTCTATAGGTCCGAAACCCTCTTGCGGCATGAGTTTGAACACCATCCACAAAAGTTTAGATGAAAAAATAAGAGAACAATGGATGAAAACCTGGAAGGAACTTCCAGGGTTGAGACAATCCAAAGTAATGCTGATCTGTTAACCAGAAAAGAACAACATCTTGCCTGAAAGTAAACAGGAACAAGTGTACTTGTGGACAGGAACAGGAGTCCTGACGGGACACTGCAGACTTAGGAAACACCTCAAGACCATAGGCCTAGAGGAAGACGACAGATGCAGATTCTGTGGTTCAGCAGAGAAAACGCCATAAATTTACTCAAAGACTGCGAAGCACTGCTCCGCAAGACAGATGTATCTTGGGGCCCACTGCTTGAACGGATAGGAGTTGCAGTCCTTGAATCCCACCCGGATCCTGAAATTCCTAGAGGAATCAGGACTGGAGGAGGCGCTCTAAATGGGTAAGTATACCAACGTTTAGAGGAAGAGGTGGGATACAATAGATCTACGAAGGTTGCAGTACAAGTCGTCACCATCAATACTACAATCTACATGTTAGAGATCTGTCTAAAGTCATTCCCATGGTGTTTAGGGGCGGTACTGTAAAACCCTATCACCAAAAGTGACTTTTGGGCCATATTTTGCGATCTTATCGTCCAGGTGAAAGGCAGTTACTTCACTTTTCTGAGGGTTGAGTTGCAATCGACATTTTCTGAAGTAATCATCTAAAGCTGCAAGGTCTAAGGTGAGCACATCCTCTGTTTCCTGAAAGTTATTTCGCTGAAAAGTGAGGTTTATATCATCTGCGTATATGAATTTACGAGCCACAGTTATAGGACATATATCAGAGAACAATGCGAAATATAAGACATTGTGAGATGGTGAAGACAACGTAAGAGGCAGTGGTACAACAATGTAAGACGGATGGACGAGAACAGACTTCTGAAAATAGTCCTAGGAAACAACCCGCCCGGCTCATGACCTCCCGGGAGACCACCTAAAAGTTGGAGAGATAGTTGGCAATCTACCTCTCAGGAAAACATGCGGCGGCTCCAGAATTAACAGATCGATAGATCTCCAAGAAGTAGTAGAAGAAGAAGAAGAAGTTAAGTTAAGAAGTAAGAAGGAAGATCATGGGTGTACAAAATAAAAAGAGCAGGCGAAAGAACGGAACCTTGGGGTTATTTAATCTTCATGCAAGGAACAACCTTCATCAGTTTTAATAATAGACTTTCTTTCCAAACTGTGTGTACTGTTCCTTAAACGGCTTCCACGAAGGTAGTCAAGGAAAGGACTTGGTCCGCTACAGTCACGACCAGCGCGGAAACCTGCTTGTTCAATTGGAATTATCGCTTCAATTGCAGGTGCTATTCGATTCTAGATCAATCTTTCTAGAAGCTTGTAGGTAACAGAAAGCAAGGCTATTGGTCGATAACTTTGAGGCAAGTTTGGATCTTTACCTCGCTTTAAGAGTGCAATGATTTTGGTTCTCTTGAATAATGGGGGTAAGTTTCCAGATTCCAATATACAGTTGAAGAACAACGCCAGCCATTGTTTTGTAGCCGATCCGCAGTTCTTTAACAGTGCTAGATACATCCCATCTATTCCCGTTGCTTTTCCATTTTGAAGGGAGAGTAAACCTTGTTCAACTTCTTGTAAAGAGAATGGTCTTGAATAACTATCTTGAGATTGAGTTGTGCATTTTGCTTGCCTAAGCTTGGATTTTATCAGTTTAGTGAACTTCTTATCATTTTTCGTTCTGGATGTATTAACAAGATGGTTTGCTAGGTAAGCACTATGAATACGGTTAAAAGAATACCTTTTCAGTGTAGTTTTTGATTGCGAATAATTTCATCTAGCCAAGCATTTCCTAAATGTGGAGATGGAAAAAATATTTGCAAGAATACAAATGTCATTCCACGTATGTACCGCCACTGAATGGCTATCTAAACGAAAATAAGCCAGATGGTAGTTTGGCACCCGTAACGAGTACACACAAAATTTGAATCAATTATCATTAGTAGCGTCTGAGATATTAGCAAAAGTGTTTTGTGAGGTCACACCCTTTCAAGGGCTGTATCTCATGTATAAAACATTTACGGACACATCTTTAGAGCGAGGTCACACATGAGACCACACGAGGCGTTAACGTTGCGGTGCAATTAATTCGAGCTATAGGGTGCTATACGGACGGTGCGACACCACAGTCGAACGTTGTTTACTGCGGCGCGGCGCCGCAACGTCAATTACTCAACTTATTTTTAAAATCACCGTGTATTTTATGCCATAATGCAGGTCTTTTTTGTACTAAAGATACAAGGAAATCAATATCAATATTATCGGTACTCATCGTAAGAAAGATAAATATCAATATTTATAAAATAGACACATTCGATACAATACTGCGGTGGCGGCACGATGCACTGCGGCGCCGCAGCGCATCGCCCCTCCCCGCCTCGTCTCGCAAGTCACAAGCGCGGCAATTAAAAATGCCTACGGTGCGACGCCGCACGGCGGCCCAACGCATCGTGTGACATGGCATTGTGATTTGTATGTAGGATGCAGTTGCGGCACCGCTCCGGCATACGTAACGCATCGTGTGGCTTTTATTCTTATTTTCTGCCCTCGAACACTGCCCTCGAACACCTTTGAATTTCTGCCGGACATTTATGAAACACTCTGTATATTGTCCAAATTTTAAAAAGCTTTTTTATTTGTGTTTGAAATAGTTTTTAGAAAGTGTTGTAGATTTCCTTTGAATAATAAACTTTTTGTGTTTCAACGAATTTATTGAAGTTGAAAATTTAGTTTGTGTGAATAGATTTGATTTGTAGTTCTGAAAATTATCATTCAGTATAGTTTACGCTCATTAGTGATTCATTTTTCTCAATTTAAAATTCAAAACAAATTAAAATGAAGTAATTCTCTCTATTAAACCTTGATTGTTATCGAAGATTCAATAAAGTAGATTAAAAAAGGTTTGGTTAGTTCTTATTATTATTGAAATATTACTTTAAATCGGTAATAAAATTGTAAAAGTTAAAATTGTTGTTTCTTTGTTTGGTTTTATTACCTTGTTTTATACGCAGCTTATTTTTATTATTATTATTGTCAGAATTTGAATAATAAAACAGAATTTCTTTTTTTTTAATTTCACCATACTTTTTTACTGCTTAGTTAACAATTTCTTTTGCTTTAGTTTATGATTTCAAAAATAATTCTAGTTTTTTTTAGACAACTCTAGTTATCTAGAGTATTTTATATAATTTGAATAATAAATCTAGTTCTGTAGAAGATTCGTTTGATATTGTGTCTATCTTTTTACGTTATTTTTGTTAAAAGTTAAATATGATACATTTTTTATGTTGTGACAATGCTTTGTATAAAAAAATAGTTTCTAATTACAACAAAACATCAATATAATGCATTTTTAATTCATTTATTTTTAGTCTTGCATATCAACAAGTTTTACAAACAAAATAATAAAATAAATAAATAGTCATCTTTAAAGATTACCAGAACAATTACCAACAGGATTATCTTAATTCCCTTTAATGCAAGGGTCCCTGAATGTTCGTACCTTTAAATATTTAAAATTAACATTTCCACAAAACTAATAAACCTTTTTATTTTAATTGTTCCTTTTTTGTTGTTGTAGAAGAAAGGTGGAAACGTAAAAACGATCCCCCCATATAAACCAGTGTCTTCTGAGAATCCGCAATCCGATTCGAGTTCCGAAAAAGAGACTACGGAAAAAACTACGACCAGTGCGTCATCTTTAGGTAAACGTAAAACCTCCTCGAACAATAAGACTTCTGTTTCCAAAGTTGCGTCGAACAGTAAATCGGTGCCGGCGTACCAGAAATCGGTAGCCAGCAACAAAGCCGCCGATAAAAACAGTAAGAATAACGCCAGTGTTAAAAGTGCCAAAAGTGCGGAAGACAGCGCGGCTAACGCCGAAGGTGATAAGACTGACAAAAAGGACACCGAGACTGAGACTAAGGAAGTGAAGGATACTGGCAAAGGGAAGAAACGGAAAGCCAATTCCAGGACACCTACACCTAATATTATAAGTGAAACTAATAGTAATAATAGTGAGAGTTCTACTAATAACACTGCCGTTAACACTAAAAAGGATTCTGTTATTAATAATAGTGATATAGTTGATAAAGCCAAAAAGGTAATAACAAAACAATTATTTTTAATTTTCAGTTAACTGCTCATCATTATCACACATAATGTGACTAAATATATTTAACCAAACAGATCAAACTAGAGAAGCAGGGCTAGAGTACAAGACTAGAGTACTAAGTACTCTATATTTACATACATTATATCCGTAGACATGCATTGCCACCAAGCACGAGGAGACTAGATGTAGTTAACAAAACAGAAAAGACTAGAGGCTTTCGCCTAGATATATGGGACTAGGTATAGTTAACAGAACAGATAAGACTAGAGGCTTCAGCATAGACAGATGTAGTTAACACTATACAGGCCGCGCGTTGACATAGGTAAAAAATCTGCAAATTTGCAATTTGCTTTTCTGGTTCAAAATAAAATTATGGCTAGTTTTTCCGAAAGCAAAGAACAAATGACAAATTTTCTGAATTAAAGTTTTTCCGAGAGACTTTCTTGCGTCTTTCCGAGAAAATCCTGTGGTCAGGATTCAAATATAAAATCCGACCGTTTTGGTTTCGCGAAATGCAAAATTTAGAGTTACGTCAATGTCTCCTATACTTTGATTATACATTGATTTACTACTTCTACGTCCTCAGATATCATATTTCAAATAAAGAAAACGTATTAGTACGTCAACGGACTGCAATGTATTAACAAAATAAATGAGACTAGAGGCTTCAGTCTAGACAGATGGGGACTAGATGTAGTTAACAAAACAAATAAGACTAGTGACTTCCACCTAGATAGATAGGACTAGATGTAGTTAACCACCTAGACAGATGGGACTAGATGTAGTTAACAAAATAGATAAAACTAGAGGCTTCAATCTAGGCAGATGGGACTAGATGTATCTTTACACTGTCGCGGGATCGAACCCGGGCAGCGAGATTCCGAGTCTCTCGCTCCTTCTACTTGCGCTATTCGACTCACCATGGGACTAGATGTATATAGTTAACAAAACAGATAAGACTAGAGCCTTCAGACCAGATAGCTGGGACTAGATGTAGTTAACAAAACAGTTAAAACTACAGACTTTCGCCTAGACTAGTGTTTTCCAAACTTTCCACCCATGTGTACCTCTTTGAAACTTTTTTTAGCCCTTCGTACCCCGAAGGGTAGTATAAAATAGTAGACATTTTTTAAGATATGCTATTAGAAACAGGAACTGTGCTGATATTGTTCAAGTAATATCGCAAGTAATATAGTAATCGTAAGTAAAGTAATAGTAATATAGTAAATCCCCAGAATGAGGAATAAAAGATTTTTTTGGTGAAAATGTTGATAAATGAAAATAATTTCTTTATGTAATTTACAAAATGCTATTTGTCTTTTTATTTTTGCTTTGTCACGCACAAAAAAGAAAAAAAAAGATAAATCTTCTCGTACCCCTTTCAAACCTTTTGCGTACTCCTTCGGGTACGCGTACCACACTTTGGGAAACACTGGCCTAGACAGATGGGACTAGATGAAGTTAACAAAACATATAAGACTAGAAACTGCAGCATAGACAGATGTAGTTCACTTAACAAATAAAGGGTGACCAGGGGTGGCGAACATTTTTACGGCCGCGTGCCAATTTTTTGTTTAGTTTTCACATTTTGAAATGCTGTTTCTAAACTAGAAGTTATATGGATTACCGTTATATGGATTATGGACCAAACCTTGAGAAAATGGTACCGTTATATGGATTATGGACCAAACCTTGAGAAAATGAAGTTGTTGAAAGATTCAGATTTTCGATCTTAATCTTCTAGTTTAGAATTTTGCTAAATATTCCGCAACAGTTCTACCAATATCGTTTAACTTTTACGATGAATGAACATTTTTGATTGTGAAAATCAGTTAGCGTATTAGCGATATCGTATATAGCGAGAAGAACATTTTTAAAAATTCCTTTTAGAAAAGTAGAAGGTTTAAGTTTAAGACGTTTATAAGGCACGCGAGAGAAATAGTTCGCGTGCTAACACAATTTTCCTACGTGTCAGCTGTGACACGCGTGCCATAGGTTCGCCACCGGTTTAGTTTTTGCCACAGGTTTAGTTTGAAAACGTCAATCTTACAATTTTGATTTTCAAGATGGAATTTCCAAGAAAAAAAATTCCATTTTTTCAAGAAAAAACTGCAATATTTGTTGAACTAAATATTAAAATAATGGGAAATTTTTCTAAATATTCCGCAACAGTTCTACCAACATCTCCACAAAATTTGAAACTAATCCCCAAATTAGTTTTTGATAAAATTAAGTTTAAAAATTTCAATTTTAACAAATATGATTTTCAAAGTGGAATTTACAAAAAAAATATTCCATATTTGTGGAAATAAATATTAAAATACTGGGAATATTATCTAAATATTCCGCAACAGTTCTACCAACATCTTCACAAAATTTCAAAACAAATCTCCAAATTAGTTTTTGAGAAAATTAAGTTTGAAAATTTCAATGTTTACAAATTTGAGTTTCAAGATGGAATTTACAAAAAACTGCAATATTTGTTGAAACAAATATTAAAATACTGGGAAAATTTGCTAAAAATTTCGCAACAGTCCTACCAACATCTCTACAAAATTTGAAACATATCGCCAAATTAGTTTTTGAGAAAATTAAGTTTGAACATTTTCAAGGTGGAATTTAAGTAAGAACTGCAATATTTGCTGAAATAAATATTAACAAAATTGGAAAATTTGCTAAATATTCCGGAACGGTTCTACCAACATTTCTACAAAAATTTCAAATAAATTCCCAAATTAGTTTTTGAGAAAGTTAAGTTTGAAAATTTTAATGTTTACAAATTTGATTTTCAAGATGGAATTTATATAAAAACTGCAATATTCACTAAAATAAATATTAAAATATTGAGAAAATTTGCTAAATATTCCGAAACAGTCCTACCAACATCTCCACAAAATTTGAAAGAAATCACCAAATTAGTTTTTGTGAAAATTATGTTTTCAAATCTCAATGTTTACAAATTTGATTTTCAAGGTGGAATTCACATAAAAACTGCAATATTTGCTGAAGTAAATTTTAAAATATTGGGAAATATTGTTAAATATTCCGGAACAGTTCTACCAATATCTCCACAAAATTTGAAACAAATCCCCAAATTAGTTTTTGAGAAAATTAAGTTTGAAAATTTCAACGTTTGCAAATTTGATTTTCAAAGTAGAATTTATAAAACAATGCAATATTTTTTGAAGTAAATATTTAAATATTGGGAAAATTTGCTAAATATTCCGAAACAGTTCTACCGACATCTCCACAAAATTTGAAACAAATCCCCAGATTAGTTTTTGAGAAAATTAAGTTTGAAAATTTCCATGTTTACAAATTTGTTTTTCAAAGTGGGATTTACAAAAAACTGTAATATTTTTTTAAATAAATATTAAAAAATTGAGAAAATTTTCTAAATATTCCGGAACAGTTCTACAAAAATCTCCACAATATTTAGAAGAAATCCCCAAATTAGTTTTTGAGAAAATTATATTTTAATGTTTACAATTCTGATTGTCAAGATGAAATTTAATAGAAATATTTAATAATTTGCTGAAATAAATATTAAGTTGGGAAAAATAAACAAAATATTCCGGAACAGTTCTACCAACAACTCCACAAAATTAGAAACAATTCCCCAAAATACGTTTTTAAGTTTTTTGAAGTTTAAGTTTTTTTAAATTTCACTATTTACTGCTACCCAACATACACACGAAATGCCTCAAATATTTTTTGATTTGGACGACCTAAGAAGATTCTCTATCGACCCCTCTGTGGGTCGCGGCGACCCATGAGATTGCACACCACTGGTCTAGACAATTGACTAGATGCTGGTAACAAAACAGATAAAACTAGAGGCTTCCGCATAGACAGATAGGACTAGATGTAGTTAACAAAATAGATAAGACTAAAGCTTTTAGCATATACAGATGGGACTGGATTCAATTAACAAAACAGCTAAGACTTCAGTCTAGACCAGGGATGGGCAAATCTTTTGGCTGTCGGACCACATTACGTATGAAAATATGACGGCGGGCCGCATTAAATTTATTTTAATAGTTCGCCTAGACAGAACAATATTGTTAGGTTTTCTCGTAGTGGACAAAATTTGTACTTCTTGTAGAACGAAATATTTTAAGAGAGCACCCGTAAATGAGGAGTGTATAAAATAGTTGCTGTTAGATAATAAAGTAAACATCAGGTTTGCTAAACATAGTAATCATGTCATTCAGGTCATCAGGTATGTAAAATTAAGGAAATTTAATTTAGGCGGGTTTAGGCGGGCCGCCATTTGCCCAGGCCTGGCCTAGACAGATGAACATTAGATGAAAATTTGTAAGGAACGTTGCTTTATGTTGTAAGCATCTATTAAGGAAGGATTTTTGGAAATTTCGTTTCTAAGGGGGTGAAAAGATAAACAAAAATTTATTGCTAGGATGTCTCAGAAGCGGCAAACAGATATGAAATTTGGTATTACGATTAGTTTTTATAAAACAAAGAGACGTGTTTCACCATTTTTTGAAAATTCTATTAAGGGGGTTTAAAATTGGCGGTTGTATAATTGTATAAACTATTTCTCTGAAACCGAATATGCAATAATAATAAAAATTGATAGTTAGATTCTTCTTACAAAATAGAAAAAAACGGGTTTTACCATGTTCCGAAAATATAGCTAAGGGGCTGCAAATGCGGGATACTTATTTTTCAAAAACTGCAGATGGTATTTAAATTCTTCTTTAAAACTGAAGAAATGGGTGTTTTATCATTTTTTTTTAAATCCAGTTAAAAGAGGTAGAAAAGAATTATTAAAAAAAAAAAATGCTATTTGTAAATCTGACAAACTACTGAGTTTGAAGTAATAATTTATAATAGACCTTTTTACGGTTTGTTAAGCGCATGCGCATCCGCCAAGTTTGAAAGGCGGGAATATGAAAGTTTCGGGCAAATATTTAGTTATACGTCAAAAAGTTGGGGTTCTTTTTGATGTATAACATGTTTGACACAATAACATGTTTGACACAATAACAAGTATAACATGTTTGACACAATTGACACACGCCAAAAAAAAAAAAGTCAACTATGAAAAGGTCTATTACATGTGTACTCTTACTTGAACGCCCCCATATCAGTAGATGCGCATTACAAGGCAGACAAGATTGTGTTTATATTTTTGCTGAGGCTTGCTTTTCTGTTTACATTGAATTTTTTCATTGTAGTGTAAATTAATTTGCAAATAACTGCTTAAATGCAAAAATGCTAGATATCAAGTTTTAATTAGTCGCCTGTTTACTGATTCTTAAGCTACAGACAAATGTATTTTATCTATCAAGTTTTACTACTTACTACCTTAAAATCAAAACAAAGTGTAATCTGTAGATTCATCTTAATCTACAAAGAGACAAATTATATTATAATAGAGAAACTATAATTTTTAGTTTATCCAGAAACAAACAGGAGAATTAATTTATAATTTGTTTGACTATTTTTTATTAATTCTAAATCTATAAATGGACGAACTTTGTCTTCTAAAGCAGTGGTACGCAAACTATTTTCATTCGCGACTACCACATTTCGTGTAAAAATTTTGATGCGACCCCTGGATAGACATTGTTTACTGTGGGACATTGTTTTGCATTCATTTGGAAAGAATTTGGGGACCCAGAAAACTTCTCTATTTCTAAAAGCAACCCCTCGAAGGGTCGTGACCTAATAGGTAATTAATGCAGCCCAATCTGTGATTCGTGACCCACAGTTTGAAAAACGCTGCTGTAGACAAGACAGACATGACAGACAGACAATTGGGACTAGATGCAGGTAACAAAACTGATAAAACTAGAGGATTCCGTCTAGACAGATGGGACTAGATGTAGTTACCAAAACAGACAAGACTAAAGGTTTCAGCATAGATAGATCGGACTAGTTCAATACAACAGCTAAGACTAGAGACTTCAGCCTAGACAGATGAACGTAATAATAGATTACACTGAATGGAGTCTGGAGACGCATCATTACACAAATTAAACTAGAGAGTTAAATTGCTATAATTAATTGTTATTATTTCATAGGCAAAAACTGAACCCCCAACTCAAGTAACTCCCGCTGCGCCGGTAACAACTGTCTCGCCACCGACCACTGCCGTCAACACTGCCCCAGTAGCAACTGCCAGCCCGCCCGTTCAGCAGACAGAAACAACCACAGCAGCTCCAGCAACCACTATAACTCCCTCAATAATCCAATCAACTGCCAGCCAATCATTGAACTCCGTTGTCGTCTCAGTTCCATTGGTTAATACTAGTTTAAGCCCTCGTTCTAACAACCAGACTATTGTTAATCCCCCCGCAGTCGTTCCAACTCCTCCGATTAGTGTGCAAGAGGACAGAGCAAGTGTTAATTCCGTTGCCAGTGCGAGTAAAAGTCCACAGGAAGAGATGATTACCTCGGAGATGACTGGTGGTCTTAAGATCACATTTGAAAAACAACCTAATTCAACGTTACAAGTCGAGTTGGAGGACGTTATGGCTAACTCTAATCCTGAAGTACCCGTTAAAAGATCTAGGTATATAAACTTAATTATATCAATGGTTTCTTTACTGTTTATTAGGGAAGGTTTATTAGTGATTTTATAGAGTTAGAACTTTTAGGTCCCAATCGTCAGAGAAAATAGAGAAGCAAACGCGTGCGAAGAAGAAGAATTCAAACGGTATCGTTAATTCGTTAACTTTGCCGCCCGGGACGAAAAGGTCAAGTAGAAGCCAACACAATACTCCTCCTCCTCAATCCACCTCTTTTGTGCCTATGCCACAAAGCAGTCAAATTAAAGATTCTCCGCCCAGTTCTCCCAGTTCAGAAAGTTTGAGCGCTCCGCCCAACATGGGCCGGAAAAAAGGCAGGAAAAGTGCACCAGCTTCCGTTTCTGGATCTTCAACATCCAATAGCAAAGACACCAAAGACATTAAATTGTAAGAATTAATTTGAATCGAATGCAATAATTATTATTTATTGTGTTTCGTTTGCTTTAAAAGGTTTCAAAATGGTGTTAATGCCCCACATATGTTAGGAAATCAGTTGAATATGACTTCAAATATGGCCCAAAAAATGACAGATCATCTGAATTCAGAACTGGAAGCCCATAGCATATATTCCAATGAAACTAGTAGCAACAATTTGATTGGTCCGCAGTTACATCACCGAGTTATAGCTACAGTAAGTTATACTTTTAAATATCGAATTTCTTTTGAAATTTTTTTTTTGCTCCAAAGGCTAGATCAAGTAGTACGGGAGGATCAAGCACTGCAAGTGGTGGTAGTGGTCTATCATCAATGCTTAGTGGAAATGGAGGACCAATCCCACAAACTCTGGATCAATTACTTGAACGACAATGGGAGCAAGGATCACAGTTTTTAATGGAACAAGCTCAACATTTCGACAGTACGCCAAAAAAATCGCGTTTGTTGCTTATAGTGTTTAATTAATGTATTTCTTACAGTTGCTTCGTTATTATCGTGTTTGCATCAACTGAGGGCAGAAAATTTAAGGCTAGAAGAACATGTGAGTTCGTTATTACAACGAAGGGATCATTTACTAGCCGTTAATGCCCGTTTGGCGATACCTTTAACTGGTCCTCCAGCCACACCACAATCATCCCATCCACATACTGGTTAGTTACAATGTTAAGAGATATGTGTGTTTATATTTCTATGCCAATTTTTGTTATTTTTGTAGTAAATAATATTCATCCTGCGGTAGCTGTAAGTCATGCCGAAGCATCTCGGACAAGGCATAGCAGTGGATATCCACCGCATGCCGTTGCTCAACATCCGGGTGCAGCTTTAGAAAATGGCATATCAACCGAGCAAGGCTATCCCCCTCATCCGCACCGAAGTCCTGCCGTAAATCCGCCACAACCCAGTCCTAACGTTAGGTAAGTTTTGATGAAGTACCAGTGAGGTCACATCCAAAATTTTGTCAAAAATTATTAAGAACGATCAAGAATGTCAATTTGTAAAGTTTTAGTAACATTAGAAAATTGTGGAAAATCTTTTAAATTGTGATTGGAAATCTTTTAAGGATGTTCAAGTTTTGTGTATAATTTTGTTTTACCATGTTTTTTATGGGTTTTTTCTTACAGCGGTCATAACGGTCAGCAAACTGTCCGACTCATTCGCAAAATTTTGCAATATTACACATGCGTCGTAAAGTTTGGTGACCGTTTTGACTGCTGTTGGAACGAGCCTATAGTTGCCGCAGCCACCCGATGGAGTAATAAACTTGCGTGATCTTCACGTGATTTTCGGGGATGATTCCCTATTGGTCAATGCAAACGCTTTTTGAGCGTAGATCACGAAACCGAAACTTTAAACCAGTCGATCAGTCCGGTTGTATGCCACGTTCTCTCGAGTTTTCAGTGTTTCTGTCTTGCTTAAAATTAGTGATTACATTTTATCCATAAATCAGTCTTTTTCAAGACTGTTTTTTAAAATTGATATAAAATTTGTTAAAGTAAAATTTGGTAAAGCATAAACGTCACTACGAACTATCACGTGAACGCCGCGTGATCACTCCACGGAGTCGCTGCGGCAAGTATAGTATCAACTAGGTAGACATTTTCGATTTATTTATTTTTTATTTCGGTAGAAATGTATTTTATTTTCCTTAGCTCTCAAACATTCTTGAGGAAATTTCTTCTTTGTATCAATTTGTTTTTCATGTTGTTCAGATGTTCATGATCTATTTGGAAGGATGTTTACTATGCAGCAGATTTTTAATGGTTTTATCAGAAGAACTTTTATTAGATTTAATTAAATCGTTTCATTAAACTTGGATTTTAGTTGAGGCTTTTCTAATTATTTCGCGAATATTTCAAGTGTTTCCTTTTTAAGTTTTCTTCTTTCTGACACAAATGGTTTTTGAAAGACATTCGCGAACGTTCTATTTTTGTGACAGTTTGGATGTGACGATAGCTTTTATAAGTGGCAATAGTATAAATTGCTTATAGACAATCTTCTGGTGGTTACCCCAACAGTGGATTGATGAGGCAGAACGCTGATACGAGCGGCAGGTCCGCTCCTAGACCACATACTTATTCACTCTATCAGGGCACCTCGAATGCACAGCAACAGGTATAAATTACCATCTGTAATTTGTTGCTTGTTGCTTTTTTTTCCTTTCCTTGTATTTGTTGCTTCATTTAATGCTTAACCTCTTAACTGCTGAAACAATAAATGATGAAATTTGCGAAACAAAAAATGTCAATTAAATGTCAGACTAATTTGGTTTAATTAAGACACTTTTCATACAACAATTTGAAATGAAATTTTGGGTATTGAAACAAAAAAAGAGACCAACTCTCTAGTAAAGTGACATCAATAATAAATGGGTATTTATTCTAACTATATCATATAGAATATAAATTGCAAATTGTTAATGGTCTTGGTAAAGAATACTGGATTTTTTGAAACTTAGTGTTGCGGACTTTACCTAGTGTAACTGTTGTTAATCGTCTTTGGCACTATAACTAATATCTGGAAGCAAAAATTAAGCTTTTACGTTGTCTACGTTGGTTCAATAAATATATTTGTGTTTTTGTTGAAAATAATTGTTGACATTTTCAAGATGACAGATAGTAGATGCAAATGCAACTAACTCGACGTTGATTTTTTTTAAGAAAAATACTATCCCATATGCATATCAAAATATCAATACTTTTTTTAGGATACCTAATCTAACCGGGGTTAAGCCAACGGTCTTTGCCACATTGTCCTATAGTGGATCGAGAGTTCGCGCTGCCGCGCGTATGTTGTCTTGATTTATCTGCCCGCTTCGGGGCGGGCAACCTAATCTAAGCGGAGTTAAACCAACGGTACTTGCCACATTGTCCTATATTGGATCGAGAGTTCGCGCTGTCGCGATCTAATATAGGACAATGTAGCAAGGACCGTTGGTTTAACCAACTCGGCTGGTATCAATTTCCATTCAAGTTATTTTTGAATTGTTTAGTCGGGATCTCTTAAAATATTCTGAATATTCGTAATAGACAAATAATTTCTGGAAGCCATTTTTGTATATACTTTTGTATATACGCAGAAAAAAATATTATGTTCTCAATATAATATATCTCTCATATAATTTATGTTCTCAAAATTAAATTTGGCAACGCTCACCCAATTGTATCTACATTCTCAGTTATGTGATGGGTCATACACAGTTATTTTGTTGAAAATGCAAATTTTTTTATTACAAAAACCCATATATTTCTTCGAAAACAAAGCCTATGTCTCCACTACAATGTACATGCAATTTCTGCCGTGGTGGCGTTAATAAGTAGATACCAAAAAAGCAACCAACCTTGAAGTATCCCGACACAGTTTCAAGAGGCCGTTTTTGCACTTGGAGCATTTATACGACCTCCTCGGCCGGGATCAATCTTCACTCTGGATCGTCTGGATTCTGCAGAATCTGGTGGATAACCAGGACACTTAAATAATTAACTCGAGACATTGTTGCTGTTTGTGGCGTGGCTGTTCATTTCAATAAGAATGCAACTTCAATACTACGCTTAAGATTGTATATATGTTGCCAATAAGATGGTTGCGACAGTTACTACGTGGTAATCCATACTTACATTGAATTGAAAAATTCACTTTGTTTTTTACCACACTTATATTATGTAAAAATGATATATAACTGTGAATAATAAGTTATATAACATTTTTACATAATATAAGTGTGATAAAAAACAAACTGAATTTTTCAATTTAATGTAAGTATGGATTACCACGTAGTAACTGTCGCAACGTGGCAACATCGAGTTAGTTGCGTTCGCATCTACTCTGTTATCTTGATCTGTTATCTGTTATCTTGAATCTTGAAAATGTCAACAATTATTTTCAATAATTGTTGACATTTTCAATAATGATTTGATAACAAAAACACGAATATTTATTGAAACAACGTAGACAACGTTGAAGCTAAATTGTTGCTTCCAGCTCTTAGTTAAAGAGTGCCAAAGACGATTAACAACAGTTACACCAGGTAAAAAATCCGCAACACTAAGTTTCAAAAAAATCCCGTATTCTTTACCTAAGCCATTGTTAATTGCATATAATTTTATAAATAGGTTTTAAATTGTAAAGTTATAAAATATTATTAAATAACATAAATTACCATTAATTAGTGCAATATAAGCAGTTAAGGGGCTAATCTTCATATTTTCCTCTCATTTTAAAACTAATTCAAAAGGAATAGTTTCATGATCACGTTCTTCAGGTTTTTTCTTTCTTTCTCCAAAATGCATGAATCATCATTGAAGTTATTGTATATTTTTTGTTATTCACGGGTTTACCATCACAAATAGTAGAAATAATACAAAATTAAGGATGCTGACAAATAACACTAAACAAACGGGCAAACACAGAAGACATGATTCATTATTCCAAGAAATCTAGGTGAAACAAACAGTCACGGAAAATCATATCATTTTCGTATTTTTCTACCATTAATTGGCTATAATTTGTAGCTCTTTTGCCAATATTATATAATGTTTATTCAGATTTTTCAAATTACAATTTTTATAAAAACACCAATTTATGTTCTATAGTTCCTAAGGAAACAACCCAGATTGATAGTAGATTTGTATAAATTGCACTATACTAAAGTATACAGTGACATTTGTAGGTCTATTGTACCCCATTTATTTTCTATTACGTTGGCAACCAAGTTCTTGACATTTTTTTTTAAATTTTAATATTCGACATGTCATTAAATGTTTTTGGCATAATGTTTTAAATCATTCGAAAGAGGATTTTGTTTTGTTGAAAGAACCGCTCGTGATTGGTATACCAAGTTCAAAAACGCAAATTTTTGACCTCAAAGATGCTATCTACTTTTGCACGAAAATTTTCGAAAATGGTGCCTGTACATTAATATGAAGTAGACTTGCAGAAAATAATGGTTTAGCGCCAGTAAAGAAACGACAACGCGCGTGAAACAAGTTCTCATCCGTGTATAACGATGTTGCGCTAATGTTGAGACAGAAGAGATTCTGAATTGCTTGAACGGGACAAAATGGTTTAAAAACAAAAATAGAAAAACGGAATGAATTTAGTTGCCTACCTAATGCAATTACTAGTTCTCATCAGAGCCGTAACAAGGATGACTGAATATATAAATATATTCATCCTGTTCGTAGCTCCATAATATTAAGTCTTATTAAGACTTTGAACAAATATCATGTTGAAAGAAATACTTACTTCCTAATATATCACAGGATATTATACAACATACATTTGCATGTTATTATAGTCTCAGTACATTTTCATGTCACTAACAATACTTACATTGTGGTGATTCAAGCTAATTTAAGTGTTTTCCAATTTATAATTCAGAAAAGCAATGCTGCATTGATGAGGGACCTTAAGACCTCGAAACTTACATGCAGATTACACTTAATGCACTTAAGATAGATACACTTAATAGATACACTTAATAAGATAATAGATACACTTAATTTAAATACAAAGAAATGATCTTAAAAACAATGTTTTGTTTAGTGAAATGTGTGCAGTGCTGAAGTGTAATTTGTCTAGTGCTGTTAGTGACATAAAATGTACTGGGACTAGTAATAACATGCAAATATCAGTTGTATAATTCAATATCATGTGTGATATTAGGAGGATGTAGTTGTTTCAACATGAGGTTTGTTCATAGTCTTAATAAAACTTAATTTTATAGAGTTATGAACAGGTTGAATATATTTATATATTGAAGCTATATTTCGTCTTTAATTTAAGTTTTAAAATATATGTTCATAGAAGTTACATATCATAAATACTATATAAATATAAAAGTTTTTTGTGTTGTTAATTTCGAATACATATTATTCAGAAACCTTCTCATTGGCACTTTTATTAAATCGGCGCCTTTGGCGGAGGCCACATCGGCGATACCCTAGTTACGGTTGTGGCTCTCATGTAGAGCTCTTCCTATTCTGGTTTTTGATATGAATGGTTATGAAAGGTTTTTGATATGAATTTCAATCTGAGATTCAAAGACTGAATTTTGAGTTGTCACTTCAAAAAAACGCGGGCAGTAGCACGCGCGACAATTGGACGCGGATATTTGGACGTGCGACATATATAGACGTACACAACAAATGGATGCATTCGACAATAGGGAATATGCATAAAACTTAAATTTGGTTCAAATATTTTTTTTCCGAATCTTTATTAACCGGACATTTGAAGTAAACCATTATTTTTGTAATTAATATCTTTTAAAATACATAAAATTATTAAATAAAAGCGAATATAATATGCAAATTAAGCCAGGGAAATTCAAATTTGTAAAACGCAACACCATTGGTTAAAACGACGTAAGTGGCGTAACTTACCATGTAAACAAGTTCGTTTTGTTTACATTTGTATGTCATTGTAGTCTTTTGGTTGAAAAACAAACGTCAAAAAAGTGAAGTTAAAAATGAGAACAGCTGTAGTAAACATTGGACTGAACTGTCAGTAGTAATTGACGTCATCAAAAGCCCGCACGAAAATGGCGGCGTTTAAACAGCTCACATTTTTTCTCTATTTTAAATATTTTTTTAAACTTAATTAGCATTTTTAAGGAGTATTTATATTTTTTTACTATGTTATAACGGTGTAAAAAATGAATTAATAATATAAAAAAAAAACATGCATATTCCCTATTGTTCGGTGGATATTTAGACGTGCGATAAGTAATAGTCTATTTTTATTACTCATGCGGGATAAATGCGCATTGGAAATATTCATTCAAGTGACATAAAAATTAAAGGTAATTGAAAAAGAAAATTCTTCATTTTTGATTCTATTTTTTTTTGGATGGCCCCTGGACCCCAAGATAGGGGATAGGGGGGATAGGTACCCTTGCATGAGTAATAAAAAATATTAATTGCAACTCGTGCGGTATTGTCAATTGCCCTCTCGAGCGATTGAATGCTCGTAGGCAATTGACAACTTAGCGCCCTAGTTGCACAATATACTATTTCTTTCAATTTTATTTTATGAAACGAAGTATTTAAATGTTAAAAAGTCATAAACTATAAATATTGCAAATGACATTTCATTACCTCATTTTATAAAGTAAAATTTAAATAAATGGTCCAATTGACGCACGTCCCAATATCCTCGTCCAATTTTGGACATACTCAGGCTTTGCTCTGAAAACTGGAGTTCGGCTCGGTGATTCATGGGTGTAAATAAACGAGTTTATTTTATTAAATAGAAATCTATCATTGAACTCTGCTATATGATGAACAAGACCAGCTACCACGCACAGTGCCATTGATCGCGATACCAGTGAACAGCGAACCAATCAGAGCGCCGCGCGAGAGGTCTGCAAGCGCATATAAACCGGAGCAACTCGTCTTTGTTATGAGTATAATAAAGAAGCTTGCCGCGTCACACGTCATCACTTAGTGTACTGCTGTTCTCCATATGTGTGGTAAACTTTGAGCATCAACCAGTTTGTTTAAGCTGTATGGTCTTTTTTCTATTTCTATGGCCTCTGTGATAATCCATTTATAGTAATCTTCAATTTTGGTTATGGTTCTGGTGATATCGAAGTTAATGGTGTGTCCCGTGGCTGCTACATATTGTGCAAGAGATGATGTCTTGTCGGTTTACTGCTTCTATTTTACTGAGTACTGTATTTGCCTATTTCATTGACCGATTTATGAAAGGCTGCATAGCTTATGATCCGCATAGTATCTCGTATACTCCTTGTTCTTCTAACGGAATTTTGTCCCTGGCGTTTCGTATAATTTGTGAAATTTTTCTATATGTGCTGTAGATGGTGTTGATATCGTTTCTACCCAGCACTCTGCCTATTTTTCTGTTGTTCCATTGACGTAAGGAATTTCCTTTAAACTGTTGGTTAATCTTTCCCAATGTTTTTCTAGCGCCCAAATGCCCTCCGCTTGGTTCATTGTGAAACTCTTGCAGCACGCTTGCTACTCTGGATTTCGGAAAGACTATTAAATTCCGAACATGTTTTCCGTCTTCGCTTTCCCATAGACGCAGAAGAATCCCATCAAAAAATTTCCACTGGACCCAAGTTCCACTGGACCCAATACGCCTTAGAAACTGGACTCTCTATCGACATTTCTTCCCTGGATGGTCTCTCGTCATTCTCCTTTGCTTTCACAAGATACTAGGTCGAACTCGGTTAATTGGCTCTTCCGTAACGCACTGGTGAATCGATGAAAATCATCGATTCCCATTCACTATGGGGTTTCAATCTCACTAGTCGTACCTCGATCACGCATCTTCGTATCTTTCGGCTTTGGTACAATGTTTACAATCCAATGCACAAGGCCGCTTGGATGGTGCGTCGCGTTTCCATGTTGGCTACCTTTACGGTGCTCGATTTCAAAGACATAATTCTCTAATCTTTCGATCCACTGAGCAATTTGTCCTTGAAAATGCTTTACGAATTCAACAACCGCCAGCAGCTCACGCTTTGTTATTCAGTAGTTCATTTCCGGTTCTCCCAGCACTCTGCCGGAGTATCCAATAAACTTTTCCTGTCCATAGATTTCCTGTGACTCCCTCTATTCCATAGGCACTCGCATTTACAATTCCACTGACCGTCAGATCTTTGCTTTTTCGGTCAATTTGCGAAACAGTGACACTGGAGCAATCACTTATTGGAACCAGCTCTCGCCCCATCGAGCTGGTTCGTTTTAGTTTAACGACTGATGTGCTCCTAATGAGAACGATGTTTTCATTATTGGCGCTTCCTTTGCTTCCAGGTGAATGGTTGTTTGGTTGGTTACGAAGTGCACTGCAATTGCGTGCAATGTGTCCAAGTTTTCCACAATTGCAACATTTAGTTTCTGGATTCTTTCATGAACCTGAACTTCTCGTTAGTTGAGAGATGGACTGGATGAGCTCATTTATGATATATGATATGAATTTTGTGGGCTGTTCAACTTAGAAGAGTTGCTGTTTCTAGTGTGAGCGCAGTAAGTGGCCCTATTCGTGTCTACATCTTGTATTCCGTTTAGGAACGATTGAATTTTAACTCCTTCAACAAACTCGGTAGGTGCATCCGCATTTACCAAATGTGCGAGGCGTTCAATCTCAGTTGCATATTATCGTTTCTGGTGGCGGTTTAGAAGTTCCATCTAGAAAATCTGTTTCACTGCCATTCCGTCTTTCGATTCCTGCCATTAGAGTATCGTTATTACCTCGTTCAATGTCTGGAATTGTTTGTAATACTTAGCGGCAAAACCTTTCAGCGAGACAACCAATGCGGCTAGCTTGTCCTCGTTTCTCCACGGATTAGTTGACGCTGCCGTTTCGAACTGCACCTTTGGAGATTTTGGAGGGTACAGTTCAGTAAAAGGTTGGTGCTTTCAATTTCATATTTTCAATCGACGTCGGTGGCCCATTCCACTGCAGCTCATACATGTGGTTCTCTAAATGTAAAATCAGCCTTTGAGTTATCGAAGTCCCCTTCAACTTTGTCTTGCCTTGTTTGGAGTCTGATTGAATTCTCTTCAATACAGACAAGGTGCTCACGAACTTGAGAGGAATTTTCTGCCAAACTTGTCTGCATCCGCTCAATATACAACGAATTTCCCTGAATGTTCGACTGAAGTTGCTCTTACCTGTCAACGCGGCCATGAGTGAAATCATGTCGACAGCTAGAGTTGACTGAGTTGACTCTACATTTTCATCAATTTTAGAGGATATTTCTGAAGCACCTTGATTAAATTCATGTTCCTCAACCCTATTGACCTCCGTTGATTCACGCAGACGTATCTGGAGATCTGTTTTCTATACAGTTGCAGATAATCCCCGGGCTTCGAGCTCTTTTCGCAGTTGCGGTATCTTCACATCAGCAAAGTTTACCATGGTGGAGTAATATTCAACAATCCTACTTCTGACACCAATTACTTACTTTCTTTGTCCGGATCACTATAACAAATCAAATTTTCAGTTTCAAAAAATCAGCCACATACGTGGCTTAGACATTTGCGAGTATCATGTCCTCCTCTGTGCAAGTCTCACTCATGTTTGGGCACACAGCCAGATGTTGGTAGTCTTGAGTTACGCCGCATTTACAATTGTCTTCCTCTTTGTAGCCCTAAGGTTGCTTTTGGTTGAATTTGCACTTTGGATTTTTTTTGTTCATCATTTGAGTGAGCCAGTGTATGGCCCAAAATGCTTAATTTGTTCTGACCTAATTTCGTCCTGGCCAGCCGCGCTTTATTTTCTTTCAGTTGGATTCAGGTGGACTGTTCGTTTTATTGAATCGGTGCTGAAAGGGTCGTTAAGGACATCGTTTTCATTGTTACTGTCACGCTGGAGTTTAATTTTTCCCACTTTAGTTGACGATTTACTATTAAGTAAGAGGCGATGGGCTATCTGGTCTGATGTGACTCCAGACAAATCGGGTGCTCGAGCGTAGGGGTCATTGTTGAGATTCTTTATTAATTTCCATGCACGTCCACTACTTTGTTTCATATCCAGACATGTTATGAGCTTACACCATCTTTCCGTTCTAGTCGCTGATATCGCTTGCAGAACATCTTCTCCTGCCTGGATGGTTTCCTCAGAGAAGGATAATTTATGACTACTTGATTATTTATCACAATACCTGATGCAAATGTTTATTTTTTGCCTCCTGAATTGTAAAGCTAGCTTTGACATCACGTTAAGCGAAACTAGATTTTTACACACAAGGTTGCAAAGCACGGCTACTCTGCGGTAAAGTCACTTTACGGCATAGTAGCCATATTTTGCAACATTGTGCCAAAAAAAAAAATGAAATAATTGTCGGCCAAAAATGTTATACAAATTTCGTGCGTAAATAATTTTATCTACGACCACTATTGTAAGTGCCTATTATTGTACAGTTCGTGGACTATGTAAATACATCATAACACACACGTATGTAACAGTCCGCGATTAATATTAAGTTATGATTGATAACACACATATACGACACAGATATACGATTTGTTGATTGGTTGAGAGCTGCTATTATGTGCTCATACGTTCAGCGCCCCCCGTGCCACAATTCAAACTAACGGAAGTTGACATTGCGTAGATTGGGTTGCCTATATCTATGAGGACTCTTATTACAGTTTAACCCAAATAAGTACTAAATAATAAGATAACCATTAAGAATGTATTTCTTTTCATTTCTTTCAAGTTAAATAATGTCGATTAACAATTATATATGAAAATACAACTGTTTCTTCATTATAATGTTAAATAATGATAATTAAATAAACATAACCTAATAAGAAATAAATTGGTACATCAAACATATTTTTCTTATTACACAGAAACAAATTAGTGTGGTCGTAGATAAAGTATAGTACATAACTCGAGTTGTAAGGCAATTACGTACTCGCGGAATTACACCCTTCCCGCTACGCGGGTCGTGCGTTACTAGTACATCGCCAAACGAGCTGTCGCGTTGTAAAATCAACTTTTCCGCACTCTAATGTAAATAACTATTTATTTCAACTTGATTTTATGCGGCCCTTGTAAAAATTTTAAATCTTACTTGCGGTCTATCTTAATATTAGTCTTTATATTACTTCCAAGATAATTAATATTTGGTAAACAAAGCACACCTGAATTAACCTAACTGATATAAAAATATAGAAGAGCGAAGCCGCGGGTTATAGCTAGTAATAACATTATCTATAAATAATAATAAACAAGCTTAAGTTAATTAGTCTGTTATAATTTATAATTCGTGCCTATTTGTCCTTTAAAATGTTTGGGTTGATTCTTTACTGGAACTATATCTAATATTTATCATATATACAAAAAGTTTATAAACAATAATTTGAAAATTTTGATGATAACAAATCTGGTGTTTGTGGTGTAGTTAGAGCTTATCTAAATTATTTGGCAAAAGAACAAAAAACAATTCTAGTAAGAATAGAATACCCTTTAGTGATTATATTATTTATTTTATTTTTCTTTTCTTCTGTTTGGTTTTCTTAAATGAAAATTCTAGATGTATAGATGAATAGAGTTGGAGGACGTAGCTGCGATGTAATATGTGTGTGTCTTCTCGGAGGCCTTCTCGGAGAAAATATGTAGTTAACAAAAAAATCTTGCAGATGGTCATAAGAAGAGAGTCTGAGCAGCAACACCAGAACTCCACCAAGCCAAGCTGAAACTCCGATGATGATGACCTTATATTCAGTATAACTCGAATACTAAACTTATGTTAACCGAAAAGTTTAACATTTAACTAAGAAAAGAAAAAGAAACTGGAAGGTGTGCGAAACGTTAAAGAGACTAGTCAATTTTTTTATAGATTGAAAATTAAGAAAAAATATTGCAGACAGTACAAAACTATTAACTAATACTTTCTATTTTTAAATTATTTTCTTGTTTCCTCATCGTATAAATAGTTTGTATTATATTATAAGGTTATTGAAAATCGCACATTACACAACACTATACACTTTTTATTTCTTGTAAATATTATTAAGGGTATGTAAAGATAGTAAGGAATTTATATATCATGTTGCCATTTATTAGTTTACGAGTAATGGGAATTAAGGGATTTCACAAATTTTCTATAATTAAAATTAGTACTTGATTTTTTACAGATAATATTATATAACGTTTTCTTTTACAGATTACATAGCATAAATATTGCGTAATTGTTTATAGACTGCAAAGTTTCAGAATCAGTGTTGTTTTATAGAAACTACTTATAAATTGCAGCTAGATTGAAAAAAAAAAAAAAATAGAATTGGATTTAGGAATTGCAATCCGATGTCATTTTCAATCCGAACGGGTTCTTTTCGGATGATCTTCTTTAAGTGCGTTGTAGGTTGCGAAGTAAGGGCAATAGACCTTTTCATAGCTGAATTTTTTTTGTGCGCAATTTCCGCCATGTTTTTCGCTCACTTTGACGTATAACCAGTGAAAATAACAAAATGTGCCCGAAACTTTCATATTCCCGCCTTTTATACATGGCGGACGCGCTTAACTAACCGTAAAAAGGTCATGCAAACATCATCAATGCTATTTTTATTTTTGAAACAGTTCTTCTGAATAATTGGGTAGCTGTGCACTGAAACCATTGTCTCAAATTTCTTAGCCAAGATGTACGTCGTCGTCCAATACTTATCCTTTCTTGGATATTTCCTCGCATGATCAGCTTCAGCAGTTGGTTTTTTTGTCCTCCCATTACTGGTCCAAGTCCTCATGTTAAAGTTATTTGATGGTTATTAGGATTTCTCGATGTTTATCCATTCTTCTGAGGATCTCAGCATTCGTAATTTTGTCGACCCAAGTATCCTCCGATAATCTCGCAACTCGAAGATGCCGGAACAACTCGCTTCTAGTTTATTAGTATTTTTCATATTCAATGTTCATGTGTCTATACCATTGTATGGAGAAAACATGGTATCTAATCACATTTTAAGGTTTTGATCAGTGGTGGCGAACCTATGGCACGCGTCTCACAACAGACACATAGGAAAATTGTATTGGCACGCGAACTATTTCTCACGCGTTCCTTAAACTTAAACCTTCTACTTTTCTAAAAGAAAGTTTCTCAATCTACTTTTGTGTAACATCAAGGGTCTAAAATATAAGACGTGTTATATTCAGGCTAATACGGTAACTGATTTTCACTATCAGAAATTTTCATTCATTGTAAAAGTTACCTGGCACGTCAGCATTTCAAAATGTGGAAATTAAAAAAATGGCACGCGGCCGGAAAAAGGTTCGCCGCCCTGGTTTATATTGATGTCATGAGTACATAAAACGCCCTTCATACTTATGAACTCAGCGCGGGCTTTTTCTATTTTTATTCTTATTTCTTGAGTTAAATCGTTGTTGTTTACCTTAGTTTCTAGGTACTTATATTTGTGTACATGGTGGGATGACCATAACCATGGAAGAACATGAATGTAGACAACCCTATGTGTCTTTGAGATAATGACGAATAGCGTTTTCTTTTCATTCAATGTCAGACCTTCCTCTTCACAGCCTGTTACTACTTTGTTTAAAATATGCTGTAGGTTTTATAACGTTTCCGCTATTAGTACCGTGTCGTCGACGTACCTGATGTTGTTGATAGGCTTTTCATCAATCTCTATTCCTATTACTTTTTCTTCTAGCGCTTTTTTCATGATCTGTCCAGAGTACATGTTAAACAGTATTGGTGACACACACATCCTTGCCTGACTCCTCTTTTAATTTGGATTTCAACGGTATTGTCGTTCTCCATTTGAACTACTGCTTTTTGCCCGTAGTAAAGATTCGACATTATTCCTATGTCCCTCGTGTCCAGTTGATTTGCCCTTAATATCTCTACAAGTTCTTCGTGTTCTACCATATGAAATGCTTTATTGTAGTCGACGAAATAGGCAAAAACTTCCTGATTCACATCTAGCCATTTTTGGGCTGGTGTAGGGTGCGCCAAAGCAGATATTGCAGTTTTGAGAGGCTATTAAAAGCAAACGGCGCAACTGACTAAAATGGGGTGTGTTTTATTTCATTTGGTGCACCATGCCGTCTTATTTATCAAGTTTTGAAGATGACCTTAGAAAGATGATGGCCTCCAACAGCGATACTCTCATGCATTCGACTTCTAAAGTTTTCGTTTTCGGATTTCTTCCCGAATTGGGTCCTTGAGTTCTTCCAAGGTGTGAAGCCGACGTTTAAAAACATTTTTCTTCAGATAGCCCAACAGGAAGAAGTAGCAAATGCTTAAATCAGGTGAGCGTGACCAGATCAGATGACCAGTTTCTTCGTATGTGCTCATCCATCTCGCGATTAAATTACAGTGTGGGGCGGTATCACGACGTTTACGAATGAAGTGCAGCTTCGGGCTAGTGTAGGGTGCGTCAAAACAGATATTGTAGTTTTGAGAGGCTATTAAAAACAAACGGTGCAACTGACAGAAATGGGGTTTATTTTATTTCATTTGGTGCCTCATGCCGTTTTATGTATCAAGTTTTGAAGATGACATCAGAAAGATGATGGCCCCCAACAGCGATACTTTCATACAGATTTCTAAAGTTTTCGGATTTCTTCCCGAATTCGATCCTTGAGTTCTTCCAAAGTGTGAGGCCGACGTTTAAAAACATGTTCCTTCTGGTAGCCCCACAGAAAGAAGTAGCAAATGCTTAAATCAGGTGAGTGCGACCAGTTTCTTCGAATGTGCGCATCCATCTCGCGATTAAATTAAAGAACGATTAAATTAAAGAATTAAAGAACGGCCATTTTCAAAAAACGTGCAGACGGCTAAGCCCCTTTGTTGTTCGGACCAGACCATGGTAACGACTATGACAAAACGGCACGATCCTCCCGACACAATGAGACCCCTCCCAGGTTCTTATCCTCTTCACACGAGATGTACCGGCCCGTCAAAACTGCACTATTTGTTTTAACGAACTGTACATATTAAAAGCATCTAGATCTTCTTCTTCTTCGTGCGCTACAGCCCAATTTGAGCCTTGGCCTCCCCTAGCTTCCTCCTCCATTCATCTCTTTCCCGGAGCACATCCTTCCATCTCCCTACTTTAAGGATTCGTCTGGCGTCCTGCTCTACTTCATCCTCCCATCTTTTTCTTGGTCTTCCTATTGCCTCTTCTCCTCCATTCGGCCATTCAGGATTCTTTTGGGCATTCTGGCATTCTTATAATGTGGCCTGCCTACCGGAGGCGCTGTAGTTTCACGTATATCACCACTGGTTGGTCTTTACGGGCCTGATATACTTCCTTGTCGTATCGTCTCCTATATTCTTCATTTTCCCGTACTGGTCCTAGGATCCTTATTAATATTTTATCACACTTTGCAGCCGTACGTGTGTATTGGTCGTATGATTGTTTTGTACACCTTAATTATCTCTGTGTATCACACTGGATTTGGACTAGATCTTGTTGAACAAATTCACTAGTACATGTACCTGGTCTCTTTGTTTCAGCTTGAGCAATTCTGCTGATACTTTGTCTGGTCCTTTCGTTTTTTTGTTTTTGATGATTTTATAGTATGTATCATTTCTTCTGTTAATCTTGAACCTGTCTCTTCTTGCACTTCTTCGACAGAGGATTGATTTCTGTTGTCTTCAAAAAAATTCTTCCACGTATTTTTGCCATGTTTTTAGTTTGTCCTCTATATCGCTGACAATGTTGCCTTGACTGTCTGCGAGCTTGGCTACATGTTTTCTACTACTTCTTCTTTTTTTTTCTTTGCCTTTTCTTATATCATGTAGGGTCGCCGTTGCTTTGTTGGATTCTTCTTCTCCATAGATCTCTATCCAATTCGTCCTCACTCTTCCAACCTTTTTCTCTCAAATCCCCTGCTACTTTGTCTTTCCATCTCATATTTGGTCTTCCTCTCTTCCTTTACCCTCCTATTTCCAACTCTTTTTTTCCCACGTAGTCCTCCTCTCTTCTCTGCACATGTCCAAATCACCTTAGCCTGCTTTCTTGGACCTTCTTTCCTATGGGTCCCGCTTTCACTGTGCCTCTGATGTGATCATTCCTTATTCTAGCATTTCTTGTTACCCCACTCATCCACCATTTAGGCACTCTGTCATACGCCTTCTCCAGATCAATGATGCCATATGTAAATCAACCTGCACCTCCCTGTGTCTCTCAATCAGTTCCCTTAGTGCAAATCTTGTAAGTTGTTCCTCTTCCTGGCATAAAACCAAACTGTTCTTCCCCTACTTCATACTCAATGATACTTTCCAATGTCTTCATTGTGTGAGACACCAACTTCAAACTTCTATAATTGCCACAATTTTGGATAGCAGCTTTGCCTTTGTATATGGGGACAAGAATACTACTTCTTCACGCATGTGGCATTGTTTCTCCGTATGTGGCATGTTTTCTACTTCTACATAGTTAATTGTGTCATCTGCCTACCGGTTTCTAATCGAGCTACAGTTACAGGCAGCAGCCGAAAAGACCCTTTCAGCTTCTACACTTGCCTGACTAATCATGAATAGCAGACAAGTATTCTCTTGGAACTTCGTGACTTTCAAATGTAGTCATTTCCATTTTTAGCACTTTATCAAAATATTTGCCTTTTTTAGTATGCATGGTATTTGACGTCGCTTCTTGCTGGATTTGTAATTCTTCCCATAATGTAAAATTTTTTTGTATCTGTTCTTCTCTACTATTTCGTCCACGTTTTCGTTAGAGTTATCCCTTTGAATAAGTCTTTCTCAGTTTTTTTTTCCATTTCTAGTAGTATAACTTTTTTTCTTTGGCATAGTAAAGAGTTAATACCCCATTCTTCGCCCGGATTTCAGTAGTTAAACTTGGTCATGAGCAAACAACTTCTCCAAAACAAACTTTTGTGTTGTTTCAGCAGTTAACAGGATCGAATCTCTTTTGTATACCATCTCTACGGAAAATTTAATTGGCTGCAAATTGTTAACCAAGTCTTATTTACGGCCATTTAAGGTCACTAAATTTATTGTTAGTTTGTATACCAAATAAAGCTTTAGCGATACACACTTTCAGCTGATAAAATCTTTCTTTAATAACCAGAAGACTATTCCAACGCGTGCAGGCAATCATAAATAAGGTTTAATTCTTACCCTGTATATTCGCACCACCAACTTTTGCAGATAGATATCGTATTTGGTAGGCGATCTTTTGAACAGCTTCACCTCGTTTCTCATTTTTTGAAGAAAATTATACCGAATCCGGTAAATGTATAGCGATGCCGGATCCACCGGAATACCCGATCCGGTATCGCTAAGATCCCTTAGTTGGTGATACTTTGAACAGCTTAACCGCGTTTCGCACTTGTTGAAGAAGATTGTATCGGTAAACGTTTAGCGATGCCGGAATACCAGATCCGGCATCGCTAAGATCCGTTAGTAGGCGATCTTTTGAACAGCTTCACCGCGTTTCGCACTTGTTGAAGAAGATTATACCGAATCCGGTAGACATTTAGCGATGCCGGAATACCGGATCCGGCATCGCTAAGATCCCTTAGCGATCCTTTTGAGCCTTTAGAAAGTTGATGATTTTTGAAGAAGATTATTAAACGTTTGGCGATGGCGGATACGCCTGAATACCGGATCCGGATTGCAATCCCAGTTGGATTAGAATATTTTGTGTAGTATATTGAAAAAAGTAATTTATTTAATAATAATTGATGTAAATTTCTTCCAGGTTCATTTTCCAAATATGTTAATATGTTTGAATTTAGTGAGATATCTTATTTATAAAAAATAAAAGCATTCTGATTTATATTGGGAATTACTAAATTTAGGAATTAGTAAAAAAAATCCTGGAAAATATTTTAAGAATAAAATCCATTTTGAAATTGTTAATGTTAAAAATTTTATTTTTTGTAAACGAAATTCTACAAACTTATTAAAGACGTAATATAGCTTGAATATATAAATATTTTCATCCTGTTCGTAGCTCCATAATATTAAGTCTTATTAAGACTATGAACAACTCTCATGCTGAAATAACTTCTTCCTGGCTGATATATCCACACAACAGGATATTTATACAACAGACATTTGCATGTTATTACTAGTCCCCTACTACTTTTCATGCCATTAACAAGCACTAGATAAATTTCTTTTATGATAAGATGCATAACATTGTTTTTAAGATCATTTCTTTCTATTTAAATTAAGTGAATAGCCATTTGCAATCTTAAATAGAAAGAAATGATTTAAAAACAATGCTATTTATCTAGTGCTTGTTAATAACATGAAAATGTACTGGGACTAGTAATAACATGCAAATGTCTGTTGTATAATTCAATATCCTGTGTGGTATTAGCCAGGAAGTAGTTGTTTCAGGATGAGATTTGTTCATAATCTTGATAAGACTTAATTTTATAGAGCTACGAGCAGGTTGAATATATTTATATATTGAAGCTATATTTCGTCTTTAATCAGTTTGTATGATTGTATCTATAATTAGTATGGTTTCACTAACATGAAATTAATTCTTGTATTATTTTCAGATTCATTGAAATAATAGATTTGATTGAATAAAAAAAGTCGAATGGAATATTTAACGATAACGCATGAGGTGAATATTTCAGAAACTTTGTAAATAAAACTGATAGATATTGTAAAAAATGTATTGAAGAGAAAATATTTTAACAAATGTTGTTACACTGTTATAAAATGTCATGTACTAATTTTAATTAAAAAGGAAAGCAATATGGAAATTTTCATGAAACATCACCAATTTTTCAGTGATTTCTAGACTATCGGCTTTTAAAGCAAAAGCGCTAATTGGAAAAATATAACAAATTGTAAATAAACCCACGTTCAAATAGCCAAGCTATTGCACCTACTTTTTTCCATTTAGCTCGATAAGTCTTAACGGATATCACTAAAAAAAGATTTTAATTTTAATCAATTTATTTACTTTCTAGTAATTAGTTTACATTTAATTCACAATGATTTTGTTTTGATTAATGCTAATTTTGATTGAGTGCAATGGTTTGCAAATTTCTTTAATATAGAAAATGTGTCAAATTATTAGCACTGAGCAGAAGACGTAGAATTTAAATATAAACGTAGGAAATAGGTTCGATCTCAGGGAAAATTTAATAAAATAATAAAAAAAAAACTTTTCTTTATAAGGTGAATATAGATGTGTTCGTTTTTTAGCTGACTAAAGCCAGTAACGAAAAGCCATATATACCATATAAATTGCTTGTTTTGTCTTTTTCTTTCTTTTTTTAGGACTACTTTACTGACGAAATGGTTCAATGTTTTAATACAAATTGTTTTTTATTGCAAATTTTAAACTTTGATAAATCAAATATTCGAGTGTTTTAAAACTTTTTTCTATTTTGCGTCTGTAATGGACTCATAACAGCACTCATATGCGGGCGGTTATGGCTCGCCGAATGCGATACTATTTTATCAATATGTATTTTTTATTTAGAAATGGCATAAAAGGGCACAAAATAGAAAAAGTGCTATAAAAAAACTCGTTCGTAATGCGTTTTCAGCACTAGTCCATTGGAAAACTCTTCGCTACACTCGTCGTTTTCCAAACTTGTACGCGTGCTGTAAAATCGCGCTTACTGAACTCGTCCTTTAATATATTATTTTCTATATTGCGTCTATTATGAAGTCATTAAAGCACCTATATGGGTTCGTTAATGGCTCGCCGAGTGCGATACAGTTTTCCCAATATTTTTTTATTTATTTAGAAATAGCATAAAATGGCGCAACATAGAAAAATTAGTTTTAAAAACTCGTTCATAAGTCGTTTTTCGCACTTGTTCATTAAAAAACTTCTCGCTACGCTCGTCGTTTACAAGAATTGTGCTGAAAATCGCGCTTATTGAACTCGTGCTTTAATGTACTATCGTTTCATTAATTGTTTGTAAATGCATTAATAGTTTGAATCTATTTTGAAATTGTTAAATTTTTTTAAATTCTGTTAGATAATCTTAAAAGGTTTTGAAATGATGCCGTGTTTATTCTATTAAAAGCCGCCCTTCAATAAGTGCTTCTTACTGTGCAATATCGCACTTTTGAAGAAGAACTGGATAAAAAATGTGTGCCTTATCATAAGAATTTGATAATAGGGGCATTTCACGTGAAGACACACGGACACTGAAAATAATTTCAGATTCTCGATTTTGTTCATATTTGGATTAATTGTACATCTATAAGACCTGAATATGTATATCATAATTTTTTTCTATGAAGCCTAATTTCAAATTTATAAGCCTTTCAAAAATCGACTGTCATATAAAACTTTTTCAGAAGCAAAAACAACGATTAATACGGAATTTTAATAATTTTAATGAGCAATCCATTGCGTCCAAAATTATTTATCTATCGTTTAAAATAATTAGATATCTGTTAATTATCTATTGATTGGTCTTAACGCCACTATAAGAAATCCTAAAAATGTTTCTGAAAATCCAACATAAATCTATTGATAGGGAAAATATCCATACCGCTTCAAGGACACTTCAAGATGTATCTATATCGATGTATATGTAGATGAAGATGTATATGTATCTATATCAATATAAAAGTTTGTCAATACTTAGCTTGAGCACATTGTCTAAAAGTTAATCGAGCTCATGAAGCTTTATATCGTATAGCACCATGTTTCCATCAACGTCTAGGCTACTGCGTATGTAACCCTTCTTTAATCAGCAGATAAACCCGCAGAAAATCAAACTGGAGGCAAGAAGCACAAGGATGTATTACGTCGTACCTATCTCCCAGCGACACTCTTAAGGCGTCTATACACGATCCGGCAAGCATGAAGCTCGGTCGCCAGATCGAGTGACGTCCCTCCAAACGTTCAGGCGATTCTGAAATATATGTCAGTTATCATCATGGCTTCCACTGACGACGACGTCTTAGCACTTTTCGCGTTAGTCACTTCTTTGGGTAAAAAGAAACCCAAAAAGAAACGGACGGTGTAAAGATTGCTTGAAAAAAAAAGCGCGAATGGGCGAACATATTTTTGATTTTTTTTCCCGCTGCCTGAATGCCTTTGAAAACCTGCTGTAATCAGCATATAAATCGGCAGGAAGAAAAATCGGTAATGTAGATTGAAAAAGACGTGCAATACCAGCGGCTGAATAAAGAAGAAACCAAACAGGTGGCAAGAAACATATTACGTCGAACCTATGACACAGAAACACTTTTAAGGCGGCTACACACGATCCAGCAGGCCTGAAGGCCGGTCGCCGGATCGATTGACGACACTCCAAACGTTCAGGCGATTCTGAAATGTATGTCAGTTATCATCATGGCTTCCACTAACGACGACGTCTTAGCACTTTTCGGTTTAGCAGTCGCTTCTTTGAGTAAAAGGAAACCCACAAAGAAACGTACGGCGTGGTGTAAAGATTGGTTGATAACAGGCGCGGATGGACGAACATATTTTTTATTTTTCTTCCGCTGCCTGAACAGTCTTAACTGACATATCGGCCGGAATATATACACGTTCCGGTGAGAGTTGCTGTCTGTTAGGTTCGAATTGGCTGGCTTGCCGTAATGTGTGTAGTCCCCTTAAATAGCGTATTGGGTCATAAATCGATCTGAGTCAATTTCTCGGGATTGCTCTCCCTCGGGAAGGGATTAAAGAAGAAGAGAATCAGACAAGGAATGTAGTACGCGATTCTGAAATATTTGTCAGTTATCATCATGGATTCCACTGACGACGACGTCTTAGCACTCACTTCCGGTAAGAGGCGGTCCGTTCGGTTCGAATTGGCTGGCTTGCCGTAATGTGTGTAGTCCCCTTAAGTAGCGTATTGGGTCATAAACCGATCTTAGTCAATTTCTCGGGATTGCTCTCCCTTGGGAAGGGATCAAAGAAGAAGAGAATCAGACAAAGAATGTAGTATACTTTTTTTAGACACCCTGTATAGTGAGGAAACAAATATGAGAATTGAATAATATATTGTCATTGTTATGATTTTTGATCAAAAAGAATAATGTTAAATATAAAATCTTGAACCAAAAGAAGAAATAGTTGATATTTCAAATTGTAAAACGACACTGTATCGGTAATGTCTGTATACAAATTGTATCGCTAAATTGCATCGATTTGACGAAAATTGAGAAATAGGCTTTTGAAAGGTATTGTGCTATTATCCAGAAGGAAAAAAGTATGTAATGTTTATTTTGAGAAAATTGAATGTCTTCTCGGCAGTTATTATAAATTCGAATGTTGATTTTTTTTCGTATAATAAACCGAAAGTAAATATTTCAAATTTAATATAAATTAGGTAATTTTTATTTTTTGTCTAAAAATGTAGCTTGTAGTAAATAAATGATATCTGTAAAGTTCTAGGATGGGATCTGCATTCATTTTGTAGATAGGTTAATTAAAGTACGAATGCGCCGTAGTGTGCGCCACCCTAGCGATTTCTTAGGTTGACTGGTGTACAAGCCAACGGTTTCAAATATACAACAACGTTAATTTCAATTATGCTGTTGTAGTTTGTTATACTTAATATAATAATTCAGTTTAGTTTATCTATCTCCAAAACGAATGCAAATCCCATTCTAAATCTTTTATGTTTACTTCCGATTTTCTATACGAAAAACAAAAAAGAAATCGAAAAGTGCCAAGAAGAACATTTAATTTTCTCGAAAAAACATTGCACAATTGTTCTCCATCTTTTTGGATAATAGCAGCAATAGCTTTCAAAAAATCTATTCCTCAAATTATGCCAATTCATTAAAGGCTTATACCTACTCCACACTCTAGTGGAGTAACTTCGGCGAGTATCTCCGTCGAAGTTGTTCGAGGTGAGGAACTTGCACCCACACTCTCGCCTTACTTCGCGAGCACTCCAGTGTCGTAACTGACACCGAACATGTAATAGCTGCTGTTACAGCTATTTGTGCCTTTAATTGCTGCTGTTGTTATTTGTGTTTTCCACGTACTCGTGCCTCGCGTCTTTAAAAAAAAAAACCGCCTTTGGAGCGTTAGTGAGCGTTAGCCAAGGCGAAGCGAGGAAGCACAAGGCGGACCGAGTAACCTCTTCACACTCTCGTGTTCCGCTCAACTTCATGCTACTTTGCGAGAGAGTGCAGCAAGCATTATAAATTTGCTTCATAGAAAACTAGGCTTCATAGAAAAAAAATAAAGATTTACATTCATTCAGGTCGTATAGATGTTTAATTAATCCAAATATAAAGAAATTCCAGAATCTGACATTATTTTCTGAATCCGCTTCTCATGAAATGCCCAATATATTGAATTTGATCAAGAAGTTAGCACAGTCGAAATTCCATAAATTGTCATTGTTCATAATTAATATTTCCATAAATTGTCATTCCATAAATCTTTATAGTAGTTTGTAATTTTTTTTAATGTTAAAAAAAATAGTAACGTCGCACCAAAACTTTCCAGAAAAAAAAATAAACGCTGCGGCGTTTATTAGAATAAATTCTGTATTTCTTTAATCTTTCATTACCTAAGAACACAAAATGATATGTTTTTGAAGAATAATTTAGTAGAATTTTTAAAATTATACTTAAACACGTTGTCCGTCGTGTCAGCCACTGGTGGCCGACACTAAGGTATTCCAATTATTTTTTTGGGGTGAATTAAAGTATTTGTTTTATGTGTCGGCCACCGTAGGTCGACGCAGCGCTAGTAGTAAAATATGATATATTGTGCCGTGTCGGCCACATTGTCGATCCTTAGAACTATAAAGATATCCTAAGCCCACCGGTGGTCGACACAACATACCTAACTTTAGAATGTCATTTTGTGCCATCAGCCAAATCTATATTACTTCAATATAGCCTTAGGATATCTGACTGACTATGTGCCCGACACGGCGCAATATATCATATTTTTTACTAACCTCCGGTGGCCATCACATAAAACAAACACTTTAATTCATCCAAAAAAATCTCAAAACGCATAAAATAACTTATTTCGACCTAATATATTAAAATATACGTAAAAACATTTTTTGGACATTTTACGAAAATCTTATCGGCGGTCAACGTGTTAAGCAATAGACCTTTTCATCAATTTTCAAATTTTCAATTTTCTCCATGTACGTCAAAAAAGTGCCCGATTTTTTGACGTATAAACAGTGAAAATAACGAAATGTGCCCGAAACTTTCATATTCACGCTTTTTAAACATTACGGACGCGCATGCGCTTAACTAATCGTAAAAAGGTCTATTATACAATATTTCCGATTTTTTAGTTGAGAAATGTTTCTGTTTTAGGTTTGTTTTTCCATTTTTTATAATTTCAAAATTGTTTATGCAAAAATTGAGTAAAAAAAAATTACAAAATTTGTATGCAATATTTTTGTAAATAATTTTTATTCAAAACTAAAGAGTTACGCAAATTTTGGAATTTAAAATACAATTTTTTTTCACAGAATTTCTGAAATTGTAGACATTTCGGATAGTTTTTTTTATATACTCCGAATTGAAAAAATCACTATGTTTTTACCACTAATTTTTGTGGAAATATTGTATATCTTGTGAAGTTATACAAATCTAAGCACTTTACACGACTCGAATTTCGACTGTTGAATGTCATTTTCAAGTGGAACACTTCAAGATTTGAATTTTTTGTAAAAATATTATATAACATGCGAAGTTATGTAAATCTACACACTTTACACGTCTCGAGTTTCCACTAATTTTAGTGAAAATATTATATAACTTGTGAAGTTATGTAAATCTACACAATTTATACGACTCGAGTTTCGACTGTTGAAGATCATTTTCAATTGGAACACTATTTTCAACATTTGATAATTTTTGTGAAATGACTTTTGAAATTATGTAAATCTACACATTTTACACGACTCGAGTTTCGACTGTTGAAGGTCATTTTCAAGTGGAACACTTCAACATTTGAATTTTTTGTGAAAATATTATATAACATGCGAAGTTATGTAAATCTACACACTTTACACGTCTCGAGTTTCCACTAATTTTAGTGAAAATATTATATAACTTGTGAAGTTATGTAAATCTAAACACTGCACCACTCGAGTTTCGACTGTTGAAGATCATTTTCAATTGGAACACTGTTTTTAACATTTGATACTTTTTGTGAAAATATTATATGACTTGTAAAATTATGTAAATCTACGCACTTTACACGACTGGAGTTTCGACTGTTGAAGGTCATTTTCTAGTGGAACACTTCAACATTTTAAAATTTTTGCGAAAATATTATATAACATGAAGTTATGTAAATCTACACACTTTACACGTCTCAAGTTTCCACTAATTTTTGTGAAAATATTATATAACTTGTGAAGTTAAGTAAATCTATACACTTTCCACGACTCTAGTTTCGACTATTGAAGAACATTTTCAAATTGGAACACTGTTTTCAGCATTCGATAATTTTTGTGAAAACATGATTTGAAATTATGTAAATCTAAGCAATTTACACCACTCGAGTTTCGACTGTTGAAGGTCATTTTCAAGTAGAACACTTCAACATTCGATAATTTTTGTAAAAATATTATATGACTTTTGAAATTATGTAAATCTACACACTTTACATGACTCGAGTTTCGACTGTTGGAGGTCATTTTCTAGTGGAGCACTTCAACATTTGAAAATTTTTGTGAAAATATTATATAACGTGAAGTTATGTAAATCTACATACTTCTTTACACGTCTCGAGTTTCGAGCGTTGAAGGTCATTTTTAAGTGAAACACTTCAACACATGAAAATGACAATCAACAGTCGAAACTCCTTTGGTGTAAAGTGTGTAGATTTACATAATATCACAAGTTATATAATATTTTCACAAAAATTAGTGGTAAAAACAGAGTGAGAGAATTATTCATTCAACTCAGTTTTAGTAATTTTTTTTCACAGAATTTTTCACAAAAAAAAAATACTCGGAATTGAAAAATTCACTATGTTTTTACCACTAATTTTTGTGAAAATATTACATAACTTGTGACATTATGTAAATCTACACACTTTACACGACTCGAGTCTCGGCTGTTGAGTCATTTTTAAGTGGAACACTTCAACATTTAATAATTTTTGTTAAAATATTATATGAAGTTATGTAAATCTACACACTTTACACGACTCGAGTTTCGACTATTGAAGGTTTTCAAGTGGAACATTTCAACATTTGATTTTTTTTGTGAAAATATATAACATGTGGGGTTATGTAAATCTACACACTTTGTACGTCTCGAGTTTCCACTAATTTTTCTGAAAATATATAACTTGTGACGTTATGTAAATCTACACACTTCACGACTAGAGTTTCGACTGTTGAAGGTCATTTTAAAGTGGGACATTTCAACATTTGATAATTTTTGTGAAAATATTATATGACTTGTGAAGTTATTAAGATGCAAATCTACACACTTTACACGTCTCGAGTTTCGACTGTAGAAGGTCATTTTCAAGTGAAATACTTCAACACTTGAAAATGACAATTCAACAGTCGAAACTCCTTTCGTGTAAAGTGTGTAGCTTTACATAACTTCACAAGTTATATAATATTTTCACAAGAAATAGTGGTTAAAACAGAGCGAATTTTTCAATTCAGGCTAAGTATGTCTTACCACGTAGAAACGGTCGCAACCATCGTTTTCGTTTTTTTGTATATTTTTTTGTTTTGAAAATGTATCATTACAACCTGTAGTGGGGGACCGGAAGTGGAGGCGGAGGGTCTATTTGTTTCTTAAATAATAATTGTCGGCCAAAAAAATTATTAAAATTTCGTGCGGAAATGATTTTAACTCCAGATAATGGAAAACTCGCCCTTCGGGCTCGTTCCCCAAACGAGCTGTCGCGTTGTGAAATCAAAATATATCTATTATAAATAACTATTTCTTTACCGAACTTTATAAAGACATTTTGAAATTCAACTTTTAGGACAATTATTTGTAAATTTCTTAGAAACTTTGAAAATACAAAACAAATGTTTCTTTTAATTTTTTGTTTCGAAGTTGTATTGAACAAATTCAATTTTCTATCACACACATTCTACACATTCTACAAATTCTCAATTATTTTGAAATGTTCATTTTCACAATCATCATTCACCACATCATTCACAATCTTTGCTATTTCCCTTCTGCATTTTTTATCACAAAATTTTCTGAAATTTAATTAAATTTACGCGAATTTCTGAAAATGCATTTTAATATTATTTTAAAAAACTAATTTTTACAATGCATTTCAATCAAATGTATAAATTGGATACATATCGTGTTGCTCAATTCTGTAAAATTTTAAAAATCATTCAACAAATTTGTATTAAGCTACATTGTGCCATTTTGTCTCGCTAGTTTACTAACAACTTTTTTCTAGGTGCTTACTAAATAATTATTATTTCCTTAATGTTAAACATAATTGTCATTTAGATTTAAAAGAATATTTGTAAACATCTTCCTACAATTTCGGCCCGAAATATACATTAAAAATGTTTTTAACACAGTCTTCCAAACAAAAAAAAAACATTTACACGAAATCAAAACTCATGCCAAAAAAATATTAACAATTTTTATTTTCCAATTTTTGGCAAGCATATTGGCCACGTGCAAGGTTTTTAACTAGAATTTTTTTTGTTGTTTTGAAAACGAGTGTTTGAATGCGCGTTTCATATGCGCGTATATTGCGATTTTTCCATTTCCTTGTAGAATTTTTATTTAGGAAATTTGACATTTACCTTTACACCTTAGTGTAATTAAGGTTTTTTTTAATTAGACATCGAAAATTAGGATATTAAAGGTGAAGACTGATTAGGTTTTATTGAAATTTATAGACTTTTTATGCAATAAGTGATCGAATCGGACTTTTGCAATAATTTTTGGGGCTTGAATTGAGGAAGATTTTTGTTTTGTTTAGTAAATCAACGAAAAGGCTGAATTTTTTTGTGTATTAGGAACCGTATTGTTTTAGTCTTGGATTTAAATGTACAAATTTTTGCTTGGATTTTATTATTTTTCGATAAATCCTAGTCGTATTTGACTTGATTCGAATTACATTTAAAATTGTACAAACCAATTTTTTTCTTTGTTTACTTTAAAAATGTAAAATTAAACATTTGTATGCAATTATGATTGTAATGTTTTTGGATTTCTGTTTTTTGTAAAAAAGCAAATTGTTCATAAATTTTTGCTGTAATAACTATTATTATTTTGTTTGTTGAGAGAGTGTAAAAATATCTATTTAGAAATAGTATTTTTCTAGAAATTCGGTTAAGATTGTGTACATATAAAAATCCCTATTTTATAAACAAACAAAATATTTTTGGGATTTTTTGTACTTTTATAAAAAAAATCTTTAAAACATTTTTAAAAAAATATTTAGATTTTTAAGTTCTCTTATGTGGTCAATTTTTTTCTTTTCTTCGATTTAGCGAGTGCATGCGAACGTGTATTTCTTTATTGTGTTCTGTATATTTTATGCAAACTGTTTTTTTTTTGTTTCTGTAATATATACAATTTGTAGTATTAATTTTAAAATTTGTTTTTGATACGAACATTATTATTAACACCCAAAAATTTCCTTTACAAAAAATGTTTTGCAAATGTTTTATGTGCACCTGTTTAATTATAGGCTCGTTTTGTCGTAAATAGGGAATCCGGTGAACCGTGGAAAATGATTTTAAGGGTTGTGAATACAACAAGGTTATCATTAGTTTTGTTTGAGGAGGGACATAAATATTTTATGAAGGTTTTAAACATGCATCGATGATTACGTTTGTAAAATGTAGACAAATATAAAAAAAATGTGTTGATTTGGTTTCAGGTCAATATGGTTTTTAATTTTGGAAGATAAAAGCCTTGAAATTGATTTTTTTTTAACAAACTAATATACCGACACTTCTTTTAGGATTTACCCCTGTAATATCGACTGCAGGAGTCTGCAAGCTCTCTTTCCTCATGATATGTCCGAGGTATTCGAGTTAAAGGGGCTGAAAATTGGGGGTTGAATATTTTTATAACTTATAGACTTGCGTACATAGAAATTAGAAGCGCAGTTTCTATGAGAACACCTGCTTTCATCATGGGGGGCGCCTGTGGTCACGTGAGACGAGGTTTGTCGAGGAGATTTTAGCAGTTCATTTGGTACCTTACTTAGACTACAATAGAGAAGAATTTATCTTTATGCAAGGTAAGTTTAAATGGTGTTCAACTGTTACATGAGGATTTACTGGACCCCAGTACGAGCAGTTATGGCGATTAATGGAGCCAGTTTATATAAAGGAGGCCTCATCGCTCCACACAATTTTGTGTGGAAACCCTGCATCTTCTGCACATTTTGGCAGGTACCATTCACATAATTGATCTCTCCGGTCAGGATTGTCTTCGTTAAGAGCATCGATTAGTGTTGGAATGTACCATTTCCAGCGCGGACGCTTCATGATGCGATGGACGCTATCTTTTGAGATGTGGTTCTTCCTGTTTTCGAAGAGATTTCTGTGGGGATCGAAGGAGTATTTCCTAGACCTGCTCTTCTTTTCCAGGGCTCGTGGATGTCCGTGGTCGTCTAGAACGTTTCTTGTTGACGTTGTGACCGGTTCCATCTGCTTCAAATCCATCTCTGATGCGAGCAAAGCTCCGGTGCATAGGTGGCAGTTTCTCGAATTCCCTTCTGAACCGTCTTTGAACTTCCGTCGCGTTTTT